>WYDI02025463.1:41592-72243 GCA_009867235.2 Psittacus erithacus | reverse complement strand
GTTAGAAACACAGTGCTGCACCAGCCACTAAGAAGGAGAAAAAATGACTGCTACTGCTGAACCCATGACACATGGCAAACTAACCTAGTGGAAAAGCCAGCCATCAGCATCTTAATTCATGAACAGGGAAAACAGGTCCCTGACTGAATGCCCTACTATGAATGCTAAGTATGAGGAGTTTTGCTTTATTTGCTATACCCTTGTCCCAGTATACTGACAATCCTCCATACTGTTGGATTTTCCAGTGGGTTGGTTGGTTTTGTTGTGTGGGAGTTTGTGTAGGTTTGGGCAGCTGTTCAGCCACAGATTCACCCAAAAGCTGTTACCTTCCTGTTCATACAAAACCTGCTTCTCTGGATGATGTCGGTACTTCCTCACTGCCATCCCTCCATGCCTCTCTGTCCCACTCATCCTGCTTCTGGCTAATACCCAAGATGTGCCTCTGGGATTCCGGAAAGCTTTGCAGTTTTGGGGACATGTGCTCTTGCTTGCATTGGTCTGATTAAGAGAGCACCTCCTAGTTTCAAGTAACTTTCTTCTCAAATTACAGAATAACAACATGAGTTATTAAAGCTGTTCATGTTATAGGCTATATATTATATAGCCAGGTCTGTATTACCAAGTCTTGGTGTCCTGCACTCATGGAAATGGTCCTGTCAAGTCAGAATAGGCTGACACAGAGGCAGTGACAGGAACTGCAATCACACATTGCGTTAATGTACAATAACTGCAGAAGCAAAGCATTTCCATGAAAAGAAAATAATTTAAAAAACACCTTTATACAAGGGTCAGTAGCAAACAATAAATGATTGTGTTTTATTGGCTTCAGCAAGTGTTAGGTTTGGTGAGCTGACAAGCTATTCATAAGTCAAATACTTTTTTCTTCTATTCATTCCACTTAAATAGGAATCAGTCATCCTCTCTTGTACAGAATTGAAATAAAGGTTAAAGAAAACTACCAGTATTAATTATTTAGTTCTGTCCCTGAATACTGATAATCAGTTCTTTCTATCTACAAGAATTGATAGGCTTTCCCTTTAAATGAATCCTCTCTCTTTTTCCCATCCTCTTGACATTATTCTTTACACAACATTGCTGGTGTACGCAGGCCTTTCCAGGTCTTAAAACACTTTTTCCGTCCCTGGAGGGTTTTACAGCAGTAAGAAATCCATTTTGAGAGCTATAGGTGAGCTGTTCTCAGTATCGATCTCTTTCTACTTTTATTATTATCTGTGTTGGGAGAGCACTTCAGAGCTTTGGTCATGGACCAGCATTCCCATTGCTCTAAGCACAGTATAAATACAAACGGAAAAAGGCTGCTTGAAAGCTCTCAGAGTTAACTCTGAATCCATATAAAGAAACAGGAAAAAAATGGGTAAGAAAGCCCAAAGGCTCTTCCGGAAAGAAATTCAGAAGCTTTGCAAGGACCATTTTGCACTTCAGTGGATTTCAGCAAGTTTTTATTTCCAATAGCAAATATTCCTTTTTGCGTAGCGGAACTTGCCATGTTTGTAGGCAGTGAAACTGCAGCATAGTCCTAAAAACTCTTGCTTTATGGCAGAGTGAAGCATTTCTCATCAAATCGGACCTCATAAATGATACACTAGGTCTGATGGGTTTTGTTAGAAGGTAAATAAGTGACACACAATAGAGCCGTTGTCCACTGAGCACCATTCTTACACCAAGAGCCTTTGAAAATGACAGCAGTATCATAAAAGTGCTTTGATCTACGAAGGATCAAATATCTTTGTTTCCTATTAACATAACTTTCTTTCCCAACAGAGCACAGAGCATTTCTGATAATGGCGCTCTATTACGATAATTAGAAAAAGATTGTCCAGCTCTGTTTCCCCCTCACAGCTCCCTGGCAAATCTCTCCCTTTGTGTCATTCCGATTTTCTACCCCAAATACCTCTGTCATAAGGAAAAAATTTAAAAGTTTCACATTTTATGGCTCCGAAGTTTGGGCTGCCAAGGTGATGTTGAGCAGCCGTTAAAGGATTCTGAAGGAGGAAGGACCCAGGCTGAAAACTAAGCCATCACCTTTTAAACAACCAATATTTTTGTTTAATGTGAGCAAGATTTTCAGTAACTGTGCCACAGATCGTTTAATAAGCCAGCAGGAATGTGCCCTGGGTTTGTTTGCAAGGGAGCCATAAGAAAGCATTGCAGGAAAAGCTTGTCCCAAGGGAGGTGTGGGTGTAATATGACCAGAGGCAGAATTCGTACAACAGATGACAGAAGGAGGAAGATACTTGCTAAGAGATTATTGCCAGACATCCTACTGCAAACCTATGTTCCTTACTCTGCCATGCGGTGCTCAGGCTTTTGCCCCTTCCATCAGAGATGTACGTCTCAGGTGGCTCATCTTGCCACGCACCTAGTGCCACCGTGTGCCCAAGTGAGCCTCACTGCCGCTGTGAAGCCCCTTTCCAGTTTGTGATTCCGTGAGTCATCCCTCTTCCGCAAGGCTCAGAAAGGCAATTTGAGGAAACTCCCTGTGCAAACTTGGGAAATTCTGGTGGAAGAAACGCTCCCAGGCTCTACCTCACTGGGGGGGGGTGGAAACAGTCACAAGGCGGGCAGTGGGAGCCCTTAAGCTTCAATGGTTTTCCATACAAAACACAGCATCCTTGATCAGCAAGATGGTTGCCAGGCAAGGCAAAACACTTTTAACTGCAGAAAGGAAATCATCAACGAAGAGATCAACTGATAAAAGTGATCAAAGGGCTCCAGATTTGTAAGAGAAAAGTTTCTCATCAGCCACACTGAGGAAAATTACAGCAGGAAAGCCAAAGGCACAGAAAACAGACCCCAACCAAGCAGATCTGGGAAAAAGCATGTACAGAGGACTCTCATGTCTGTACAGAAGAATGGTCAGGAAATGAAGGAAACCAAGTGTATTGGGACTTTCTTTTGTTCATCTCTATATTCATATATATACTTTTGTCCATATCTACCTATAACATATGATATGTTCATATCATATATTATTCTGTATAAAGCACATGTTCCTGCTTGCTTCAGCTATCTGAAAAAGTAAGCTTTAAACCCAGAGTATTTGGAAGGCTGGGGTTGGGACAGGGATGTCGTGAACCTGTGGAAGTGTTACAGTTCCTGATTCTAAACTCTTAAGGCAGGTGGAACATTAGAAATTGTGCTGGAGAAGCCAAGAAAATGGTCAGTACTGCAGACAGCTTTGACAACCCACATGAGAAACCTGAATGCTTTGCCCTCAAAGCATAATCCAGGCCTACACTCTTACACTCCCTCCAGTCCCTCTTTCCCTCAAATCAGAGTGGTCTTGTCCATAAACTGTATAGAGAACAGTGTCTGGCCTACATTAATGCACCAAACAAGACCTGTATGGGCCAAAACCATGCCAGAGAGCTTGCTAACAGCAAGTTGAACTGTTAGCCTGTGCTTGAGTCCATATCTTGCCCAATCCCATTAATACAACCAATGTTTCTGGAGTACAAATCAGATGATTCAGAGCAACAGAGTCCGGAGTTTAGGCTTAACACCCTGTCAGTGTACCCAGCAGACCTGGAAGCATTATATCCCAGGCAACTGGGTGGACTTCTGGCTTTGCTTAAAGACTTCCCGATCTGCTCCATTGTCCAATTGCCTGTGATCAAGCAAACACAAAAACCAATTTTGGATAAGCCCACATAGCCCCCCATAGCCAGCATCAGTGGGTGCTTTGTGGCTGGATCAAGGCTTCTTGACTCCAAGTTTCCATGGACAATTCTCTCAATAAACATTTGCCCCACTTACAATTTAGGACCTCCACTGCATCAGAAATCAGAGTGTGGACCACACAGGGAGTGAGCTCAGGTCCCGGCGGTATATCTCCGTGTTCTCCACTCATCTATGTGTTGGGTGAGAGAAGGCCAGGATGAAACAGCTTTCATTGCTCCATTTCAACAAACGCTTGGCGTAACTTAAAGCCTTTGGACTGCCAAGTAGAATGGGACAGAAAAAAAGGCAGAAATATACACAAATACAATATCAAGTCTAACCTTTCATCTAGGTTGATCTGATAAGGCCCTGGCACAGGGCCTTCAAAAATAACTCAACATAGCACTCTAAAAGGATTATGCTGAACAACTGATAAAAGCAGAGGGTTTGTGTTCATTGGCACTTCACAGACACTGACCCACTCACCTGCTGACTTCGGACACAAACTTTGACTTTTCACCTCCCAGAGGAATTCCGCTGGTCATTTCCCATCTGTCATTATACAATTGTAAATCCACTTACATTATTTATGGTGTGATTATGTTCTCTCTCCACGTTGTTCTCCAGACAATCCATTGGATTATACTGGGGCTTTACAACCAGAATACACATGGAAGCAGGATTTCCTAATTACTAATTATCCTAATTATCAAGTTAAAGTACTCGATTCAGAGCTGGTGCAGAAGCGCCACATGCCAGTCCCATTGCTCAGCTGGAGCAAACAGACATACTGTAAAAACAAGGAGCAGAAGTTCTTTGCCATCTAAACAAGATTGCTGCCTGTAATTCAGTCTTTGGCTTTATCCACGCCTCCACATTTGGCTTCTGACTATTTAGCAGTAAATATGCCCTGGGTTGCTGGCTGAAAATCGTTTTACAGGCAAGAGAGTCCTGGCTCCTTTTCTGTACCCAGGGAAGGTAAGAAAAAGAAAGGGGGAAAAAAAACCCAAAAGCTTCTCCTTCTTGGAGAGAATTACAGACACCAACCCATGTATGTCAAAGCCCTAGTCTGTGTACTAGGAAGTTTACTGTAGGTTTCTGAGTCCATACTGGGTTCTTCTGCCAAAGTCAGCACAGACTGTGCTATTGGCTGATGACAGCAAAGGCACGGATGCTGACCTCTCCAAGCTCCTTCTGTAGTAGCAGACATAGGGGATATTTTAATGAGTGCCTCAGAGTACCCAGGTACATCAGAGTTCTCTACCCACTACCTTCTATTGGACACTTTGACTTAAGAGGTGAAGAGGTCTCTGTGCTGTCCGCACGGTGCTGGGGCATGCCTCTGCTACAGAATCTGGTCTTGCTATACACCATCTCCTGCATCCATCATCAAACCTTCAGCGTGCCCTGCGCTGGTGTCTTTAAGCAAAACCTCAGCTATCTTGAGGCTTTTGTGAATATAGTTCTTTAAACCACTGGCTTTGTCCTCTGTGTAGGCAATTTTCAGGTGATCCTCCCTCAGTCACTTCACAGGAACAATGGTCTTGTACCTGCAATCACACAGTTCAGACCCACTGCTCTTTTGAAAGCACACTTCAGACTTGTTGGTCTATCTATTGCCATGTAAGGAATGCACTGCCACTCCTTCCTGCTGTCCCAACAAGAGATGTTAGACAAAGCTGGGCTTTTTGTGACCTTCCTACCAAAATCTATCCAACCCCTCCCAGCAGAAAAAGATGCCTTAACATCTCTTCTAGAAGAGAAAGGAAGTTCACAGAAGGTTTCAGAGGGAGGAGGAAGCCTCAGGGGAAAGGGGAAGGCAAATAAGAAAGGCAGATGTGATTACAAGAGGTAGGAGATGAAAAATATGGGCTATTCCCATATCACACCATCATAGCTAAAACTTCCTCATGCAAGCCTGTAGGACCCATTCTTATGCCTTCCTACTCATGCTGTAGTAACTCTGGTCAATACAAGAGAAAATATTGTTGCCCCTAAGGCTCGTGGTTAGATGTTGCACAGCCACTTTTCCCCAGCCACACAGTTTCCTCAAACAGACGAGAAAAGGGACTGACCTAACCATAACGGTCACAGATGAGAACAAGATCAACAGTTGTCATGAAAATAGACAGCAAACACAGTAATCAATGAGGATTGCCATCTCAAAGAGCAAACATTCCCCACGGATCACATGTGGCCATCACATGCTGTGGGAGCAGTGAGAAACCAGTTTAAAATCATCCCCTTTTCCAAAGATGCAGAGTTTTCCCCAGCTCAGGCTCTTTGAAGCAAGTCACTGATACAACAGCATCACTATGTTCTATGCTACCTTCTGCTCGATAAGGCCCTGCTGCCTGCAGCAAAAGGCTTCTCCCCTGTGTCATCGTTTTACTAAGCCATGATACGGTCACTCCTGCCAGTACCCCAGGTGCAGCAGCATCACAAGCTTTATGATTGGATTTTATGCTCCCACTAACAGAAAGCAAACAGACACACAGATAATGCACCGCCAATGCATAGATAATTTCACAAGGTTAAGTTTCGGTTACAGGCCATGCTCTGATTTATTATCTGCTACTCAGGTAGGACAACAACAAATAGTGTTTGCAATAAGAAAGAAAAGCAGCAGTTAACGTCTATATCCTCTTTTAAGGCAAATTTTGTTCTTGGGTTGTTTGCAAACATTAAGTCACCTTACAGATAAGGATAAGCTAACACCCCTGCTCTGTTCTTAGAGCAACAGATATCCTCTGCATGAAATACCAGCCGACTGTGCAAAACAGACTTTTCTACCCTCATATCATTCCTGGCCACTCCCTGAAGCCAATGGTAGGATGACCCACGGGCTCAGGTGAAACATAAGGACATCCTCACCTGAGGGTAGGTAAGATACAGCGCATTTCTGCGCACTCGAGCTGCCTCAGTAACCTGCTTCAAATTTCTAAAGGATTTGAAAGATGCTGAAAAATGTAGAAGTCAGTGCTGCTACCTCTCTCTGTACTCCCTCCAAGCTCACATCTACAATTACACTCCCATTATAGGATAGAGATGTAGCTAGTAGATCTTATATGTTAGATAAATAGGTAGAGATACCTAGCTAACAGTCTTTCCACTGGATATCACTGAGATACACATGCTTACCTTTAACTCACTTAGAAACTATCTTTGAAATCTTTCAGCTGCAAAGATGTGGCATGGCATCTAGCAAAATTATTCAGATTATTTCCATTTGAGATTGGGAAGTTTAGATTGGATATAAGGAAGAAGTTCTTTACTGTAAGGGTGGTGAGACACTGGAATGGGTTGCCCAAGGAAGTTGTGAATGCTCCATCCCTGGCGGTGTTCAAGGCCAGGTTGGACAGAGCCTTGGGCAACGTGGTCTATGGAAGGTGTCCACGCCCATGGCAGGAGGGTGGAACTAGATGATCTTTAAGGTCTTTCCCAACCCAAACCATTCTGTGATTCTATGATTTCCAGCACCGAGGAAATTAATTACTTTATTAGCCAGATGTGAAAACTGGTTTTAAGAAACAACTGGCAAGTAAGCTCCAGAAACATAAAATGGGCTTGATTACATGCAGTTTGGTGAAAATTCAGCATTCCTAAACCAAATACTCTCCCTACTCCACCAAAATCAGTGTTGGTAAAACAGCCTGTGATTTGCTGTGGATATACAAATGGCGTCCTTCAAACCATGAGGATGGAGCTTAACTTGTTCCACAACAGCTCAAGAAGCTAATGGCTAAAAAAGGAAGACAAAACCAAAGCGCAGGAAGGTATCTAGCAGAGATGTGACCAGAGTCAGGCAACACCAGAGTCAGGCAACATAAAACTGCAAAGGGAAATGGGTTTGCAATTGCTGTGACTATCTGCCCATCTCTCAGGAACCTTATATTTGAAATCTGAAGAAATATCACTAGTGGGGAGAAATGACACCATTAATCAGATTGTGCTCCATGTCCATATGGAAGACATCTGCTCATAACCTAGAAAGCTGATCAGATAACTGATGCACCCATTTCTCAGCTGAATTGGTCCCTGACATAGATTTGGGTGATTGGACTTCTCATTTATTCACATAAACTGGAAACTTTGTTGCCCTGTGATTCTGAATGACATTTTATGGGACACAAACTACCTGCAAGGAGGAAGGGGAACCCACCCACAGATTTAGTGCTGGGCAAGGCAAGAATTATTCTTTTTCTTCTATCAGAAAATTGACTCAAGTTGATCCCATTAAATGACTAAATCAACAAATATGATCTGGTTTTATGATTTCCAAAATCTCGAGATTGTCTTTATGGTCCAAAGGAAAAACAGAACCAGGCAACATCCCAAACTGCTGCAAGACAGCAGAGCTAACAGAGGGACAGGCCAAGTGGTTCTCAGGAACACAGAGAAACAAGCTTCTGCAACGAAGATGCTTTTATTTTGTGATAGTTTTCTTCCTTCACTGATAATTAACCTGCTTCCAAGGGGCAGCTTTCTGTTATTTGTGCTTGTTTAGGGTGCCCGTTTCCTATCGCTCCTCCTCACTGGAGGCCAGAGTCTCTGACAGTCCTGTCTGCATGAAGGACTCCTCCATTTTAATCATCCTGAGTACCCCAGAGAAGACAATTTCTCCAGAGATCTGCAGCTTCCAGATTTTGAAGAGTACAACCATGACAATTTATATATCTTAAAGCCACATCAGGACCACCAATTGCTTCCTCAAACATGTTACAAAGTCAGTTTTCCTTGATCAAGGAAATTTCAGCTCATCCGTACATTGCTATCCAAACATTCCTAGCAGAAACACGCTCAAGATCATTAACTCTGCAGGGACAATCGCATCTCTGTAACAGTCATCATGGTTTGCAGTTTTCAAACAGTCCAGCTCAAGAGTGCTCTGAGTCCCATCACCTCTGCTTGTCTCAGGAGGGCTTCCTTTGACACTTGAGCTTGGGGTGAAGGGTGAAGGGACCGTGTTCAATTTGCCCGTCAGTAGGGATGCTGGGTAGTTCATCAGTTTTCTGTGATAAAGATCATGCCCTCAGCAACACGTGGCATGGAACTCCCAGCTAATTGTGCCTGGCATGGATAATGTCTCCAGCAGTAAGGGCTGAAGAAGAGGCAGAAGACACAGACTATTTTGACATCTCTTTACAGAGATTTGGCCATTGTATTTATCAAATGCTAGAGTAAAAGGTTATCAGCAGCAGATGAAGAACTACAGAAGGAGGAAGAAACAGCAGCAAGGATGATCTCTGCTATTTCTCCCTGGATTTATTGCTCACCACATAGTGGCTGTTCAGACCCTTAGGACTGGAAAAAAAGTATTAATCCTTCAAAGGATTTTAATCCCAGGCCATGGGTGCCTATTACAGAGAACCTATACTGACCCTCACAGATCTGAGGCAAGGTCTCAGCCACCTGCTGTACAAGATCAACAAGTGTCCTTATTCTTCTCAATTTAAACCCTTCAATTTTGTTTCTGCCAATCAATCACCTAAACAAAAACTAAAACCACATCTTTCATTGAAGGCCATGACAGTGGGAGAACACCTCAATACAAGCACTAAGGAAACGGTAAGCCCACAGCTAGCTCTTCATCTCCTGTATACATAAGAAGTATTTACAAAGTTAGTCGAGTGCAGGAGACCACATGCTCACAGGTCCCACAGCCAGGGATGGCAGGAAAGAACCTGGACTGCTGGCCTGGTGCCATGCTTTTTGCCCTTGACTAAAGGAGCATGAAGGCAATTAAGGGCCAGGTGCAGCGGATTAGACAAAGGTGATGAAATCACACAGATTTAATGTACACCAGACACATGACAGCCACAGAATGGTTGAGGTTGGAAGGGATCTCTGGAGGTCACCTTGTCGCACTCCCCTGCTCCAGCAGGGCCACCCAGAGCCGGTTTCTCAGGACTGTGCCCAGATGGCTTTGAATGTCTCCAAGGATGAGAGAATGTCATTCTTTCAATGCTTCCAAGGATGGAGACTCCACAACCTCCCTGGCCAAGCTGTGTCAGTGCTTGACCACTTCCACGCTAAAAAAGTGTTTCCTGATGTCCAGCCAAAACCTCCTGTTTCAGTTTGTGCCCGTGGCTTCCAGCCCTGTCACTGGTCACTACTAGGAAGAGCTTGGCTCCTTCCTCTACACACCCTCCTTTTGTACACACTGATAAGATCTTCCCCCAAACCTTCTTCAGGCTGAAGAGTCCCAGCTCTTGCAGCCTTTCCTTAGATGTAAGGCGCTCCAGGCTCTGAATTCTCTTTGTGGCAGCTCAGTGGGCTTTCTCCAGTAGCTCCACACCTCTCGTGTGCTGGGGAACTAGACCCGGACACAGGTGTGGCTGAGGAGAAGGATCACCTCCCTCAACCTACTGGCAGTGCTTGTCCCAGTGGAGCACAGGAGGCTCTTGGCCACCTTTGCTGCAGGGGAACATTGACTCATGTTCAGAACTTGGTATGAGTGACAACATCACAGGCCATTAAACGGGCTATTATATATAAAACTGGCCATGAAATCTGTAATATCAGTATCCACTTATAAACCTAAGACTGGTCAGGTTTTGATGGACAGCTCTAACATCTCTTATACTGTCCAAATCAGTACTCCAAAAAAAAAACAAGGAGCAGGCTATTCATAGTCAGCATGGATGAATCACTGAAGTTAAGGGAAAGGGACATCACAGGGTTCTGCCTCACAATCCCAGACAGTAAGAGCAGTTTGGTGCTTTTCTCATTTTTATGCTTTGGGTAATGGGAGGCACCAAGGACTCAAACAAAAGCAGCGTGACGGAAAGGAAATTAATACAGTTCAATGGAAACCAGTTATTTCTAGCAGCACACAGGACAGTTTGTGAGTCACAGTGTGAGAACTCTGGTTTGTCTCATTTGCAGATGGCCAAGCAGTCCTCTAGGTAGTGACCTCTAATTGTAAGAATGTAAAAGCAATGTGTCCAGGAGAACAATGCTTATGCGAGGTAGCAGGGCAGCTGGCAAGAACTAAAGATAACAGCAAGCTGGACAGTGCATTGAGCTTCTTGCAAACCTAGAGGCTCTTCTGAAGGGCTTCCAAGAGCTCAGCAGCAGATCAAGAGGTGCCCAGGCAGTGCCTACAGCATGCTAATTATGCACTGTTGATACAGTAGGGCTAAAGTTTGCTGATTGCTCTTGTTCAGTTAAAGCAGCTATTTCACGTCATGTTCTCAGCTTCCTGTGTACTTGCACCACATCTCTTTAGTTCTGCCAGACTCTTCATACCTCTCTTGAAGGTTTGTAGCTCCGCTGCTATTGAGATCAGGCAAACCTGCACACTTGTTCATTTTAGGTCACGTTCCTGTGACATCAATATTTCCTGGATCTTTTACAAGTTTTACATACAAACACAAAACACCACTATGAATTTTCAAATCTTTCACCTGAAACAGGGCCTGCAGAACATGAAAGGGGATCTACATCTGCTTTTAAGAGTAGCTAATTCCCACTGAACATTGTTATGCAAAACGCAATTAACCACCGGGCCTACAAGAATGAATAGGCTCATCCTTTGAACCAAGTGAGAAGATGTCTTGTGGAAAAACACTGCTTATCCCAAAACTGAAAAAAAATTATAGGAGAAGACAAGTCCCAGTTATCTCAGAGGGTTAAGACCTCCATAAGCCTTTCTATCCAAATGCCTTACCTTAACAGTTCTCTAAAACCTTCCTGTTTACCCCCTTATTGCTTCCCTCTGCACTCACTTTCCTACATACCTTCACCTTGGAGTTCTGGAGAGCATATTTATTTCTAACAAAGCTAGGTTAAAACTTAAGTTTTGTGAAAAGTAAACAGCACACCAGCCCGTAGCATGATCATTGCCTTGATGAGCACTAAAATGGCTAATAGTGAGACTATGTTCATGGAGGTCTTCGTTGAGGGTACTTAACAAATACTGAGTGATTTCCATTTATTTTTCTTCCTAATAAATGCAGCTGCTTTGTTCATTTTGTGTCTTTGCAAGAGCCAGAAAATGAGTAATAGCATAGTGGTGCATTGCTATTAAAGACCTAGACTTTATTTCCAGAAAGTCTTAAAGCTAAATAAATCACTATTCACACACTAACCATACCAAGTACAGAACATGTAGCAGCAGTTCTGCATTAAAAATCCTGCAGTAAGTCTCCCTTCTCACGCAGGTTTAAAAGACTAATATGAAGATTAATTTCATACCCCTGGTTTTCACTCTTCCTGGTGATGAATTCATGAAGCTCAGGAAGTGACAGAAAGAAACCATCTTGTTTCTTAAACTGAATGCTCTCTTTGTAACTACTGGAATACTGAAGCACAGAGAGGATTAAGCAGTAACTGCTGACCTGGGGAAGCACTAGATCATTTCCGGCTGTTCTCCATTATCCACCACTACATTTTGCTTCCTGCTTAGTGAAGTAAAGTGCTTGTGCTGCTCAAAGATTTGACAGGTTCCTCATACTTCTTTCACTCCAGCTCCCAGATGAACAATTCCCATTATGATGAGCCACACTCACATACCATCAAGCCAAGCAAAATTGGGTCAAAAGCCCACATATAAAGCAGGAAAGTTTTAATTAAAACAATATGGACAGAGCATTGTGAGGTTTTGGTCCCCCCTCCCCTTGTCTCCAAGTATGTGGGAAGCGATTAAGGCAGACTACCTGTGATTAATTCTTGATAAAAATGTAAAGCTGAAGGTCTCCTTAGAAAGAGACACCAGACCATGTTAGGAAAAGGTAACAGAGTAACAGTACTAAGTGTAAGAAAAGCCTAAGCTAGGGAACAGGTAAGAGAGCATGAAAAGTGCTGCAACCCTTCACCGTGTTACCACAGCTTTTCAATCTTTAACAGCAGAGTAAGTGGTATTCCAAGAAAATCAACTGGTTATCAACAGACACTGACCATACTTGAGGTGTTTTTAATGAAAAATATTAAATGTTGCACTTTTATGGTCTTCATGTTTTCATTCTGAGCTGTACCATACAGCAAGGTTGATGAAATCAGGATACCACTCTACTACAATGAAGAATTAACTAGTTTAAGTCACCTTTTCTGACAGCGGTTGCAGTCAGCATGAAATCCTGACCATGGAAGTGGGTAGTTGACGTTTTTTATTAAAGCATGAGTTACACAGTAAGAGTTGTCTAAAAAGCCACAACTGCAGAATAACCCTCCATTCTTCCAGATGAAAAATCGGTATTACCCACTTTTCTCTCCTTTGAAAGCTGTTTCATGTGTAACTTCAGCTAAAGTAAAGGTTTTAAAAGGTACTGGAAGTCCTATGCACAAACCACTTTACATCCAGTTGGCTTTCTACCTGTTTTTTCCATCTGTGCCAAATCATCTCAAAAAGGATTTGTACCACTTGCATGGGTGATTTATGAAGATGACAGACACATGGTCTTCATGCTTGAGGTAAACAGCCCCATTGCTGGTTCAGTGACAGTAGACCCCTGCAATGTGCATGCAGTGACTTTGTAAACCACATCTCATTAAAGGTGAAAAGGACAAATTGTAAACTACTTTCCGTTACTGAAGTGGTATTACTGACTGGAAGAGTTGCTGTGGGACAAGCAGCTGTGTGCCTGAGGCAAGAGGAGAAAGACACCTACTGAGATGCAGTTACTCCACATCCACAATAGGCAGCGCAACCTCAAAATAATAAAAGACAACAGATTTATTAAAATGTCAGCCTGTATTGAAAACCCCTCTGTAAAACCACCTGTAACTCTACAGGGTAGTACCAATACAAAAAAGATCAAGAGTAGCTTTCTTTAAACTGTTAAACTTTATTATAAATTAAAATTTCTTTACAAAAAATTGCACATAATTGACCACTCTTAGGATCTGATGCACTGGCATTTGCAATAGTTTCTTTAATCTTCAAGTCTAATAGTCTCTGCCATGAGTCCAATGCAGAAAAGGGCAGTAAGCAACCGTCTTAGAGCCTTCAAGTGCAAGAAGCATACTTGCGGCCACGGCAGTTACACTTTCCTTAAGAGCGGCTGCTTTTGTTTTAAATCCTGTAATGAAAAAGTCTCAAAAAAGGTTTTAAAAAAAGCAAAAACCCCACGATGGACTACTTGCTTTTTACTGTAAACACAGCCAAGTAAATTAATCCCAAACACAGATCTCTCAGGCATCAGTGAGAGTGTCAAGTGAATCAGGAACAGCAAAACAAAAAAGAGAAAATAAAAACATAAAAAATAATGTCTGTCATTTTGAGTAACTATACTTACGTAGACGGCGTTATGAGAATCTGGCAGGGCCCAGAAGCAAGGCCAGACAGGGAGTTCATTGTTCCAGAGGAGGGTCACGTTAATTGTTTCCAGGTTCAAGGAAAGCAGACTGGAGACTTGATATGCTCAGCAATACTCATCTGCCTTAACACAGATCTTAGGCCTGGATCAGCCTGGAGAATCATTCAACTGATTTTTGCATTTAATAGGACTTATGGCTGACCGTACCCAGTGTTCAGTGATTCTTGCTTTCTGTTCTGCAAGTGTTTAAATTTAAAAGCTCATCTAGGCTGACTCCAACCTCTTGGCACTTGGAAACTAGTTTTCTCAGGTTATCAGTTTTACCTCCTTCTGACGCTTCAAACAAGAGTTGCTGTAAGAGATGGGGAAGCAGATATAAGATTTAGCCAAAGCTTGAGCATCACCACATCTATGGATATGGGATATGCAGAAAATTTATATGAAACCTCAAACTGAATCATAAGGAGAAAACATTACATCTTTCCACAGTGTTGCACATAGAGGTAACTTCTGAAGGGCTCTCTGATATAAATGATGGACCTGTAAAATAAAAACAATTATGAAAAGTCAGCACAGTCTCATGGACTCAAAATGAGTGATTTGAAGCACAAAAATCTCCTGTAAACAACATTTAAAATCAGTTTTTAAAAAAAAGTTTCAAAGTGTTAAATTGCTACTAGAAGCAAAGGCAAGTTTATGTCCGACCTTAATTCTGACCCTTGCATGAACACGATTAATTGCATGAGGACACACTCGTTTTCTTCACAAGATTCTTGCCTCATTCATTGCACAGAATGGAACACACTCAGGGAATGAAGCAGCTTACTATTTCTCTTTCACCACTCAATAGGTAGTTCTCAAGGTCTTGCTTATTGCATACCATGCCAACCCTGCAATGAAAATAACTGTTCCACAGGCTTTTCCTTCAGCATCTATCTAGCTGTGCTTTCACAGTCCATGTGCTTCTCTGCAACTCTCTAAAAAGAAAAAATGGTTTTACTGTTTTATGGGTGGAAACAGAGGACCAAAATGTTTAATGCAAGAACTTACTCAGGTCTCCTTCAACTACTGATATTTGAAATACCAACCTGGATCAGTCATTAGGGGAGGTATCTGTTGGCATTTTAAATACTAATAAATAACCATTTTTATAATCATTTTAGCAAACCCTTACCTGACCCCTGAAGAGAATAAATTAAAGGTTCTCCAGGAACAGGAAATCAAGAATCTGAATCACAACTCAATATCCTACCTGTTTACTAGGAACTGTTAACTGAAACAGTCACTGATTTGTATAAACAACTGCCAGTGCTCACTAACACCCCAAACTAAGGCTTACCCCCCTCCTCCAAAACCCCAGCTTCTCTGTGTGCACCTACTTAAATTATTTAACTCAATACCATACAGTCAGGTAGCTGCAGAAGAAAAGCCCAGGATTTCTTCTGGGTGTAATCCAGCTACAATGTTTTACATATGCCTTCCTCCACTTGGTTCATTTGCTTTAAGGACCCTCTGATTCATATGAAATATTTTTCTAACTTTCTAACCAAACAAAGCAGAGATCTTTTAAGTCATCAGCCCCATTGGTGACTACAAGGCAGTGGCTTAAAATGAAGTCCATCTAATACAATGACTGAAGCAGGGATCTGTGACTAATTACAGATTACATCAAACCATCAACACTGAGACAGAATTAAGGTTGTGTAGGCAACATGCCTTTGATATCTCCTGACTGTGAACTATCTGATCTTACAAACCAAGTAACTGTCTGTGTGGGGCATGTTCTTTTTAAAACTGTCCTTTTAGAGGACAGTAAAAAAGGAAAGAAAATATTTCATACGTGAATCTAGCAATAGCCATGCTACCCATTATGGATCAGTTAAAGCTTCAATACTATTTCAAAAGCAAAGGATGCTGAGAATCAGCTGCTACATGGATGACAAAACCAAATACAGCAAAGAAGTAGCTCAAGCACCACCACCAAGGGGTGAATCACAAACCCAGGGCCTCATGATCCCCCACTAAACACACTTTCCACAAGCAGAAGGGTATTCTGAAGGTGACAGCAACAATACCTGGAAGATCCACTGTTTGAAAAGTGACTCTCTGCGCAAAAAGCCTCTTGTATTTGTATAAAGAGTGATGAAAATATTTCCCTTCCCAAAGTACAAATGAGTAAATTTGTTATTTTTGGAGAGAAAGAACTGGTGCCTTTGGTGGGACTAGGAAATAATCAAACTCTTTACATACACTGGCTTAGCAGACCCACCCTTTGAACTACTTGCAAAAGTAGCCATTAGCATCTTTCAGCATAACAAGTCCAGCACAACAAGGCTGCACAAGTACTCATGATGTAATTCTCCAATTCTACCTTGATTGCCAAAGATATTTCTCACACTTGAGGCAAATGCTTCACTGTTTGTACATAACAGTACTTAAACTATCCAGAAATCTTGGGTTTAAGAGCTGACCATTGCTTTAGATAAAGCCAAGGTATGAAAGGATTTACAGAATTTTGTAATTATTCACTTTAGTAAGCTGTGTTGACTTACTTCTCTTTGTCCCATTAGAAAGCATTCCGCAGCAATGGCTCTGAGGAAAAGAAATATATGAAAATATTTATTCTTGAATCATTTTAAACACCACTAGTGGCAGAACATTGACTGTGGAATGGAACTAAGAATTCCTTGAGAAGAAACTAACTTCCAATGATGTTAATCTATGGTGAAAAGATAAAAATAGCCATTTTTTTAAAAACAACCTTACATGAGCAAGAAATTTCAGTGGTTCCCACATTATGAACAAACACTGAAGAAAAAGATCAGTTCAGCATCACTGGACAATGGAGATTACTGCTATTGTGATATATAAAGGGAGGGTAGAGAGGGGGAGACAGAAGTCAATAATTGAATTAAAAATGCAACTTGTAAATACATCATTCATATTTATCTGCATAATATCCACTCACATAAGCTTCCCCAAGAGGGAGATTCCATTCCTTATTTTAAAGAAGTGATAGTACCTCTGTCTGTTGTAACAAACAGTTACTGTTTAAATAGTAAGCTAATGAAAGAGAGACTTCCAATACAAGCCCAATTGGAAGGACATTTCAGATTTACCTTTGTGATGTAAACCTTATAAACAAAAGCAATATCTATGAAAACAGATGTATGACTGTTGCATTACATTTTCCAGATGGCCAGGCATGTTGGGATATTATATGTAAACATCTTGGCTTGTAGTTTCAGAATTTGAACATTGCTCTCCTCCCAGTATTGCAGAAGCATTCTGTAAAAGGCATTCATGAGAAAGGAACACTGCTCTAATCACTGGGAACAGAAAAGCAATCTAAAGATACAAACACATTACACAAAATATATTACACCTAATCTGAGCTAAGAGTTGCAAACAGGAAAATAAACTCAAGCCACCATATACAGCACTGACTGAACACGCTCTCAGAACAACAGAAAAAAAAAACACAAAAAAAATGATACACTATCAGAGAATAACCAAGAAGTGTGAAATCAGAGAGAAAATGTGATGTTGGCACATTACAAGATCAATTTTTAGCATGCACAAGGTAAGTGTATATTTGAAAGGAGATTAAACAGTTTTTGAGAGTCATGTGGCTAGCAGGTACTCTTTAGTCAGTTCTGCTCACCCATTTCAGGTACTATCAACACTTTTCTAAGGAAGCTGCAAGTTCCAGCTGAACAGAATCGTAACTTGGTTTAAAATGCAGCCATTCAACTTTGTGTGCCAAAAGCAGGCATGTCATACTCTCCCCATGCCCCCAACTACACACACTTATTTCAAGTCTTGCTTTGAATTCTTTCAGGTCACTGTTGATGACAAACAGTAAGTGCCTGGGGACTTTTCAAAATTATTCATCAAACATTCATGAGCTCAGTGCAGAATACAGTAAAACATGGACTCGTTAATCCTGGAAGACCACATTTTGCAATCCTGCTCAAGTCAGAACTGGTGGGATACTCAATACATGAATTGGTTTTGGTTCCCCTAAGTTTTTTTTTCAAAACTAAGAATGGTTTACCTTTGCTAAATAAATGTCAAGTTAAGCATTAAGGTAGTAGCACTGTTAGCCACTGGTATATCCAGCTTTATCTGTTCTATGCTGTAACTAGACACTTTCCATTAAACACCAACAAGACTTTAATAGATACCTGACATTTCTCTACACACTTGAATTTTTGACCACTTGTACTCATGTGCAATGCAGAGCTAATTCCTGTATAATTATAATCTTTCTGTAAATAGAACAGAACCCTGTCAAATACAAGAAAGACTGAGATGATGTCAGAAGACATACTACGCCTTAAGCAACACGTAATAAGAGAGGAAGTGTTTAGCTTTTGTAGTAGAAAGCAAGTCATGCATATCTTGCACAAAAAACAGTAGTTATGTTAACCAGCTTCATGTCTTGATTACAAATGTTTTTACATACCTCAGTGCAAGTCCAGGATTAGCAGGCATGGTAGAACAAAACCGTTCCAAGGTTTTGGAATGTTCAGATTTTGGAATGCAGCTCAAATAAAAAAGAATTACCTGCAGAATTTGAATTATGAACATTAATCCACTTTATAGCCTTCTGATCTTGCTTCGAAAAGAGGAATGAAAAACTATGACCAAAAACCTATGAACATTACGACTATAGTGAGTTACCACCTACCAACCTTAACATCTACAAACCTTATCCCTCGAGGGTACAGAAATCATTTTGTGTAATAAAAAGCTAGTGTCAAGTTGCTAACACCACATATTTTAGCCCTTCCAGCCTACATTTTGTGAGCAAAGAAATGCACTGGATGTTAGCAAAACGAGACAAAATTTTTGCAAGCTTTATTCTGTTTAAGTGCTCAACCTACTTTGACTTTTTTCTCTTCTGTTTCTCAACCATCGTAAATTCTATGATCAAAACTGACAGCTTAAATACTGCTTCCATCTGCCAGTGTTACAGCTGTACAGACGCCTCTTGCTCAACCATCTCTTCCCTCCCTTACACATTCTCCCTATTCTCTAGGAAAGAACAGTTTGTCATTAACAGCTGCATTCACAATATTAAAACATGCCATAATAAAAGTTTTTTTGCCTTACACATCCTTTATTCAAAAGGTCACTGCTAGATACCCTTCTTCTCAGAACACTGCTCTCCTCAGATACTCATTTTTTTAGCAGTTCCTAGCTCTCAGTGCTCATATACTACTAGTGCTGTATTTGAACAAGTAAATTAGAGGTACCTGTTAAAAGGTCATCAGTCTGTTTAATTAAAGCTGTCCACAGACACATTTTTACCTTATTATGAAACTCATAATTGGTCCAATAATCAGCAGTACTAAAAGGAATTGGGTATCGTGTGGGGACTGTAACCAGACATCTGTTCACTAGGTCAGTAAAAAGCTTGAATTCTTGAACTTGGTTGTTGGATCCAACAACTTTGCTATTGACAAAAACAAGGTAACTGGAAGAAAAAAAAAAAAAAGGAAGAAAAAAAGATGGTTCTGGTAGCCTTCACTTAATAGCTTTGAGATTGATTTACTTTCCTTCATTAAGAACTTACTCCAGCCAGATGTTCTGAACAGTTTCCTGCTGCATCACTGCCCCCAGAGCTGCTTCATACGCATCCAGTGCTTCACCAAAACTCGCATGAAGAGACTGGCACAAACTGTTTATATTAAAAGTTAAAAAGCGTTGCACGTCATGAACAATGCATGCTCATATATTAAGACACAAGATGATCACGTGAGATTATTGTTCCCACAGGGAAGAGCTTCTGGAAGATTTCTCAAGTGGAAAATTTAAGTTAATGTACAAATTACAGCTCCATAAAATTTTATCTATTGTGCAGCAGGCAGGTAGGTTCTTTAAGGACTGGCAGATCATTTATTGAAAGAACCTAAAATGATATACCCTTATGCAAATAATGAATGCTCTGCTTTTGAAAATGAAATTTACTCAGACCCAATAGCTGTTTCTCAGAAATACTTCAGAAAGTCTCACCAGTAGATCTGCCATAAATATGGGATTTGCTGGTTCACAACATCATCTGTAAGATCCTCTTTATAGACGGGTGATGTAAATTCAATTGGCATTGGAAAATTCAGGAGATATCTACAAAAGAAAATAGTATTAAATGAGAATATTTCTCTACACACAGAGTCCTATGTGGATGCAACATTTAGTTCCTAAATCCAGTTCATAGAACATATCAAAAAAAGATGCACTTTTCCTATATTTTAGTTAGCTGTATCCAGACACAATTTATACAGAACATGTTACACAAAAATACAGAAAGCGTGAACTCCCTCATTATGTACAAAATTAAATGTCAGTTTGTATCTCACACTTCCCTCTCTCCACATAAAATACATCAAGCAAGGTACAATCATCTACATACAGTCAGCTAAACTGCATCACCACTATCAAGTTTAATGTAAAAAAATGTAAGCAGGAATAAAATCTAACACCTGACTTGGAGATAAAAACATTTTAAAGCCTAAAATGCATAAGTTTTAGCACAGAAGGTATTCCTCTGAAGGCCTTCAGAGGCATTTATTTTGACTATAAGGAACGTACATATCTCTAAACTTCAGGAAGTCTCACAACTATGTGCTAAAATTCAAGTAGAAAATCAGCAGGCCAGATATGAACCTGTAGCTTTGCAGTAATAATAATCTACTGATTAATAACATGCTGGACCTCTGGATTGAGGTCTTTTGCAAGTCTCTAAATCTAGTATTTTAGGTATGCAATTTTAGGCTCCTAGCTTGGGGAAGGGGAACAAAACTCTCTCTCAAAAAAAAAACCAAAACAAACCAAAAAACCAATTTTGGCATACATGAATGATTTTCATTGCCCAAATACAGACTTTCAACTTGCTGGCTGTTTCATCTTTCAATACTTGTGGTTTTACAATTCAGTGTATATACACAAACAACAAGTATAAACCTTATAAACTACCAAATCATAATTCACTGAAGTTTTAGCGAAACATGCCAAGCTAAAAGTAGAGGTATTTAGAAGTTCAAGACCATTTTGTTTTTCCAGACAATGCCAATATTACTGAAATTTAAATATAAAAAACATTCTAAGCGTACCTTAAGAGATCTATGGGACCATGCTGTTGGCATGCATTCTCAATGAAGGCTTCCACAAAATCTTGCAACAGTGGAAGAACACTGCCTGGCCTTTCCTGGTTTGGGGTTTTATTTTTAAAAAAGAAAAAAATTAAAATCAGACATCAACCTGAAAATGACAAGAACAATTTAAGCACAATAAACAAGTGGTGTGTCTATCTCTGCAATGCCTCCATTGTCTTCATTCTCTCAAGAATCAAGTCTAACTGGGTGAGTCAGCAGGTAGCAGATGAAAGCTCAAAACGTATTACAGGGTTTACGGTGAGTATAAATTATTCTTAATAAGCATATTAAATATGAATTACAACAATCTGAGCTATAACTTTATTATTTCATGTAATTCCTTTGACTATCTTTTAATCATGTCACTAACCTTATCAACTCCATTTTTCCCATCTTTATAAAGGAATACTAGACATTACGAAAGTACTGTGAGGAATAATCAAAAGCCCAAACTTTATAAAGCCAACAGACCAACAAAGTAAGTTTTGGAGTTGAGCATTACCTGTGAAACAAGGAATTTACACAACTGATAAAAGATTTCTGCATTCTGAGGATTCCTCTCAAAAGCTCCAACCCACACATTGTAGGCATTGTCTCTCTGCTCCATCTGCAAATACAAGGTGGCCAAACTCCCCAAGAGCTCACAGTTGTTAGGGCAGATCTCCAATAAAGACCTACAAAGTTGTGCAGCAGACTCCCACCTTTAAAGAAGAGTAAATGTAAGTTTTCAAAAAAGCAGAGTTGTGTTCTCCAGTTAAAGAAGTCTTGAAACAATTTACCTTTCCAGAAGTTTCAGCAAAGCTAGCATGTTTCTATAGAGAGGAAAGCAGATAGGTATTCTTTCATCAGCCTCAATGCTTTCATCAGTACATGCTTTGACCGCATCTTCAAAACAGAAGTGTAAAATCAAGTGTTAGACCTCAAGCAAATGTCAGTTATTTGAAGCCTTCACATAATAAAAAGTGTCATTTAACATAATGAAAATAAGTAAATGTGGAAAGATACTTGTAAGAGTGCTGCTTTTCCAAATGCCTAAAACAAGAGGAAGATCACCACCTTTGGAAAAGCTTTCTTAACACCTATCACCCACAGTGCAAAGACAAAAGTCTTTCAGAAGTTTTATCCCTTGTTCATTTAAAAAGCAGAAAACATCCTACCAGTGAATGCTAAAGCCACATTAGAGATAGCAGTGTGCCTCCATATTTAAAACTTCATTCCAGGATTTCTGGCATTGCTGTTTAAAGCTACTGAGTTAAGGAAAACTGCTCTAGGATATTATTTTTCTTCTCAGCATAAGAAGTTACCCAACAGCGAACACTCTGCTCATGGCTAGACTGCCTTCTTTCCAAACCTGGGCTACTCAATTGATCCCTGAGTATTTCCACGCTGCATTACCACCTGTATCACAGATATATTCTCTGAGGCAATTCAATATTGCTGCTGGCTAGCACATTAAGTACTGACATCTATAAATGCTATTATAAAATCTATCTTTGGCAGCACCACAAGTCAAGAATTCGATTTCTTCTAGTATTTTTATTTTACATCTCAAAAAATTATTTGGTTTACTTAAAACTTTGAGTGAAGACACACACATGCATTGCTCTGTCTCTTTTAAGGGAACACACTAATCTTCCAGGAAAGTAACTTTCCAATAAACATACCCCACTGAGGGAAGGGAGGGTATGAGAAGAACAACAGAAGCTCAGCTTAATGCTTGCATAAGCCCAAGAAAATGCTCCAAGTCAGACAGTCACAAGCCACTAGTCTTTATCTTGCCAGAATATCATAGTTCAGAGAAAAAGCTATGGGTTTGACTCATAGGTGAAAAACTCAAGAGAAACAGTGCGTGTGCTTTACGTGTGAGTTAAGGACTCAAGAACATGTACTTTCGTCACTACTCTGATCAAATCAATATCCCAATGGTTTAATACAGTCTTGAGCAATATTGCACAGCCTTGATATTCCAGAAGTCGGATAATAGTTCGTGATTTACAAATGAGTAATGTATTAAGTAGTTTACCTCCTTAACCTTACCTTCAAACATAGCTAACAGTGCATCAGGATCAGTTTTCACATCTTGAATTGTTTCCCATGGTATTAAAAATGGCTCTTTTTGCATGATCCTTGAAGGACTGACATTAGCTGGATCATAGAACTTGACTGGAAGAATGCCAAATTCAGTTACATGTATGTAAGCCAGCCAAGCCAAGCAACGGTCACTTACAGTAAGATGTTCTGATATTATCTTTTCATTTGCTGATTTTAAAGCATTCTGTAAAGGTTAAAAGAAATACATTATATTTCAGCCAAAAAACATTTAAGATCTACGAATAAGAAAAGGAAACAGGAAGATTAAGTTCTAACATTCTCAATCTTTTCCATAGGAAAGACAGGAATTCTTTACATCAATCATGACATTTGGCTTATGTGAATGTGTGACTGTGTTCAAATCACATACATAATTTCTAATAACGAGTTCAGAAAAACTGTACAAGACTTATTTGGAAAAATGAACAGAGGCAGACTTTGAGAACATGCATCTCCCAACACATGCTCCATTTTTCTGCTTAATTTTTGGACCATTGCTTCCAGTTGCATAGAAATAATTAGCTCTGGAGAATATATCTACAAGTTGGATTAAGCTTGCTATACTCTACTGCATTTTGTGGAGGGGTTTTTTGTTTGTTGGGTTCTGGTTTTTTGTTCAGTTTTGATTTTGGGGGTGTTGTTGGATTTTTTTTTTTTTTTAAGTTTTAGTTATTCATCCACTAAGCTGCAGCTATTTAAGTCTTCTGAGAGCATACTTTAGAC
Source organism: Psittacus erithacus (assembly GCA_009867235.2). Lineage (NCBI taxonomy): Eukaryota > Metazoa > Chordata > Aves > Psittaciformes > Psittacidae > Psittacus > Psittacus erithacus. The sequence goes on along the minus strand of WYDI02025463.1, from coordinate 48,329 downwards.
ATAACTGCTGTGGGAAACATTACTGACAACAAGGATACTGCTTTGAATTTTCCTACCAGCCATGGGCAAAACTAGAATAGCCCAGTTAAGCTGGCAAATCCCACATAAAAATCATTACAGCATGCAATCAGACAAAAGTCTATAAACACAATTGGTCCTAAACCAGAACAGAATCTCATGGCTAGTAATGCATCAACATTTTCCTGGATAAATGCAGTATGATCAAAGAACGTACTTTCACAGGAATGAAAGTACATGCAAATACAGGCAAAATTCAGCAGGACACTTGTCTTACAATGGGCAAAACCTGAAGTTTTAAAATATTGCACTCATTCAGCCTGCCAAATAGTTACTTCAGGAATTTGCTTTCAAGTTTTCTGAGACACATTGCTACCTACTCTGAAGTAGCATTTACTTAGAAATTATCTTCTCTTAAATACAGTCAAATAATCTTTCCCCAAGACATTCGTTTCAACTACACATTTCAAATTGATATAAAAAATATTTATTTGGTTTTTTGATAATGCTTTGGGGAAAGTTACGAAAAAACAATGTTATTCTTTCATTTATGCTGGATTTCCATGTCAATTTGACACAAACTGAGTTTTTGCTTTTTTTGTTCATTCAGTCAGACATTCTGAGTTACATTTGTAAGTACTGCTGCCTTCAGAATAGCTTTTGGAGAAAGCCAACACAGCATCACACTCCCTTATTTAAACTACAGCTACAAAAAAACCAAAAGCATTACAGCCTTAAACCACAGAACCGAGAACCTTTCAGGGCGCAGCAAGCCACACATGCCATCTGCTGGTAGGAATGAATCCACTTGCAACTGACACTACAGCAGCTCCCACTTTAAGCAGGGGCTTATGTCAGCACTCCATTTCTCACCTTCATCCACCACTCCGTCTACAGAACAGTAACAGTGACCTAAATTCTGTCTACAGTTACAATAAAAGCCCAAGATAACTCCATGACTGAGCTGGGCAATGCTTGTAGGTAGCAGCATACTATGCTCTTTCCCAAGAACTACTGGTTTGGTAATCTCTGTAGCAGTAAATATTTGAGTATTTGAGACAACATATTAATCACAGGCACTTCTACAGTTCACCACAAATCAAACAGTAAAGCCATTCCCTGGGAATTATTTCAAAACATAATGGTCTAGACTATTAGCTACAAAGCAAAGCAAAATAGGTAACAAAAAACCCAAAGATACATCCAAATTTTAGAATGGCATCATCTCTCACAGAAGAAGTCTCTAGGATAATTCCTTCAGCAGATAAAGGAAGAAATAGTTCATTTTGAAGTTGACACTATCACAGTCACTGGCATTATCAAGTTGAAAGCATGAAGACAACTACTGGGGCGGGAACCTGGAAGTACCTGCAGCAGAGCAAGAGCATTCTGATGTCTTCCCGTAAATAGGCTTAAGTGAACCCTGTACAAGAGAGTCTCCAGTAGCTGAAAGGAGACAAGATTTCGATTTTCTTCTCCGCCCGTCACTTCCATTAGGAAACACAGCATCCTCCCACATACGTAGTCTTTTCCATCAAAGGAATTTTCCAAACTCAAAAACTAGAGAAAATTCATATTAATAATCAGAATACTAGAAAAGCTTCTTTGTTAAAGTTTAAAATCACACGAGTCACAAACTGGATGACGTCCTTCACCAGCTTATGAATCGTATTTCCCTCCCTCACTGCAAATTTTCACATTAAACCGCAAAAAAATTGTTTAAATATTAATGATCAAATAGTTAAAAAATTTGCAAGCTTAAATAACGAAAAAATAAGAACTGCCACATGTTGACTTAAAATAACTTATTACCTGAGGAAAAGTGATAATTTCTACAAGTATCCTGCAAACAGAACTTTGAATTTCTTCATTTTTTTGAGCAACTTTTGAGTTTTCAAAAAGCTATGTTGTTTTTCCTTCCACAATTTCCCTGTCATATGTACTGGTTTTCAGCAGTAAAAAAAAAAATGCACATTTAATGAACATTTCACATACACCTTTTTTCCTTCACTTACTGTCCACCAGAGTTGATAAGAGGGAGCATATCCCACTGCTGTTTCACACATTTCCTGTACTTCCTCCTTGGTTCCTCTTTTTGAGAAGAGCCTGAGGTAATGACACCAAATTTCAGCATTTTCTTTGTTGTTCTCAAGGGCTCGAGCCAAAACATTTAAAGCAGAATCTAAACACTCAGACGATGAGCTGTAAAAATTAAAACCCCCATATCAATTAAGTTAGCATGACAACTTACACAATATAAAATATGGATGCCTATTATTAGAATGGAAATGTCACACAGTTTGGGTTGGTTTTTTTTTTAGCACGTGCTGGCCTTTACTATGAAAGTTTTAAAGTTTCATTAAGTTTTCATTCTTCAAGGATTATTATCAGGTGCAGGTAAAATGCATGGAAAAATAATAACTTTTCTAGGAAAAGAGCACCAATTCAAATGAAAGTCTAATTTAATTGTAAATGAGCAAGATTCATTGGTAAGCAGAAGTCTCAAGCTGCAATCATATAAAGGCATTTACATCATACAGACTTGAAAACTTTACTAGAAATTTCAAAGGCTTGGTATAACAAGTTGGAATATTTTTGTTATGTAATTTACTTTCTACATTCAAATGTAAGACTTTATTCCCTGTTTTTATGCATGTCATGCAGGTTTTTGCGGCTTCTACACCATTATTAAAGGAGATTTCACTTTGAGAGATCTATCATGAGATGATACCAACTAAGACATAAAACATTAACTCAAAATAACTGACTTCCCAACCCCCTCTATCACCACTGCCACCTACTGAACAACTCCATTTCTTCAGAGTACTGGGGAGACGAGGGAGGAATAGGGGAGGTAGGTGTTTTAAGAAAAGGATGCACTGATCTCCATCAGGTTTCCTCTGTTCTTTTCTTGGTCTATTTCCAAGTACACATACTTCAAAAGTGTGCTCTTCTCACCCTGCCACTTACTAGTAGTAATCCAAGTACTGGCCTTTCCAGTTCTATCCCTTCTAGTGTTCAGGCAGCTGTTGATGCAGCTAAACTGGTATTTTGCTACATCTTCCACTATCCACAGTTTGCACAGGACTTTTAAAAAAAGAGTTGAACCTCTCCAGTCCCTTACCCCCCCACTGCAGCTGCTTAAGTTAGTACCACACTATTAAAATCAAAGATCATCTATAGAATGAAACCATCATGACAGAAATTATCTACTTGCCAATAAAAACATGGTATCCTAGGGAATAATTTAAAGGAACAGAGACTGAAAAAACTTGGAAATACAAAAGAAATAAAATATGAAACTGAGCACTCAGCTGGGATACTTTTAGATGGATAAAACCATATAGCAGAACTGTTCATATAAGAAAGCTTTCTGATTAAATTAATTTCAAGCATTATTCCAACAATTCACTCTGTCAAGGACAAACTGATTTGAATTTATTAGCCCACTACTTTATCACTGGAAGTACAACATTCCACTGTAATCTTGGGAATACATTAGTTTGTGCACTTTTCAAACAAACTATTATTTCTCCCACAGTACTTTCCATCAACTTCCATTCTGAATCAGAACCTACCTAAAGATAAAGCATCAGTGTAACTTATTACTCACATACTACACTGCATGCAGTAAGAATTTTAATTTATTTTTTTAACATGCTTTTAAGTAATAAATTATTTGTGGCATTGTTGAAGAAAGCTCTTTAAGAACTGAAAGGAAACAATCATAGCAGCATGAAAGCACAAAATCAAATCCAAAATGTAGCAGACTTACCCCTCATTTTGATTCAAGTATTTGTATGCAAGCTTAATCCAAAGCTGTACATCACTGGGGTTTTCTTGGACACTTGCCTCCAGGTTGGAAATCTCATCAGTCTCGCTTGTAAAATATCGGACGTCATCTGGAGTCACCACAGTATCAAGATCTGGAACTTCTTTTTTATTTTCCGTGGGCTGGGCTGCAGAAAACAAAAAGTATTTTCCTAAATGCTTCTTTTCAAAATAGAAGTGACCTGTAAGATGACAATTCACACAAGGGGTGGCATTTATATACTTCCAAGTATAGCCATTGACCAGAGAAAAATACGGTTATTTCAACTTCCTTTAAAACTTAGAACTGCACAGTCTGTAGAAAACTGGTTTTATTTCAAACACAAACACAAGAATGCTTCGTGATAAAAAGGCTGCTTCAATGGACATCAATTGACACAGCTCATTAGGGAGCATTAGGAAACAGACGAAACTGACAAAGAAAATTGTCCAATTCTGAGTCTCTAAAAAACCTTTTTACATGATTTGCTAAGAAATCCTAAAGCTCCTGCTTGCATGAGTCCCATGTGAAACACTGGCTGGTTACTGATGCTCCAGGAAGCTTCGAAGTCTCAAATGCCGCTTAACAGTAGCTTTTTTAAACTCCTGACCTAAACACCAAATAATAACTGCACAAAAACTTGAGACACTGGACATATAAACTCTTACTACTTGTAGTTCTGGAAGGAAAAAAATAAAAATAATTTAAAAAATCCTAATTGTATATAGGCAAAGCTGAAACATTCTAATAGTTCCTTATGTTCCTTTTAAGAACAGGTAAGTGAAAACTCTGACTTAACATCCAGTCATACATTACACTCAATATTTTTTCCTTAAATACAACAAATTCAGACCAAACTTTTCCCAGAGATTTATACAAACTAAAGTTTGCATGCAGGAAATAGGAAGCGGAGAGCTATATAAAGCACTGGTCTTCTTAAGAACCACTTGAAGAATCAAGTGTTGAGAAGAGGCTGGTAGGTATTTTCTCCCAGTGTTCTTTTTTTAACAAGTGCCACACATCCAGATTACCATATTTAGTAGGTCCAGTGAACTGTTCCTCATCACCACTGCTACTGTCTACCAAAGGTTTTCTCCAGTACCTGGGTCTCCATTTCCTTTTTTCCTTCCATGTTGTAAATGGAGGTACTATAAACAAGCAAAGTAGAAGAAGCTGTTTTACTTTCTGTATTCAAGCTTAAAATATCTTTGCTAATAAAGATTTTAAATAAAAACATACTGTGGGTGCAACACAACTTATTTAAAATCAATTGTGCTCAAGTACATATGTCATTTTTTCCAAACTGGACTCCAAAACTATATTGCCTTAAAACAAGCTCTGCTGCCTTTAATTTACCATCAGCAGAATTTATAATACTGAGATATATAAACTAAGCTGCAACAAAAAAATATTCTTGGTTCACAAAATCATTAAGATACTTATATGATTCAAAAGTTTAGATTGTATTTAATCTACCAAAGTACTTACCATGATTTTTACTCTCATTGATGTTGCTGGCCAGAAGAACAGCCATCTGATCCACTGACATACGGTCTCTGTTTACGCCAAAAAGTTTTTCAACATATTTTTCTGAAACAAGAATATTTGTATCTTAGGTAAACACATAAATGAAAACAGATACACTGTAACTTAACAGCAATTTAGCACAAACTATGTTGAATTCATGAAGTTTAACTGCTTCAAGGGGTATGGCATTTTAACATACGAGAACAATGAAATTAAAAACTGAACGAATCCTGTTTAGCAACTCTTATCCTATATGGCAACAGCACTGTTATAGAAGTCTAGCTCTGCTGGAATAGGCCAGTCCAGCAGTTACAAAAAGTAGCGAGGAAGGGGAGAGGGAAAGATTGCACGTGCACTGCTCCCCAGTACTCTGAATCCCAGCAATACTTTATTTTTTGAGTTAAATGTTCTACAGATCAATGTTCTTTTTTTCCTGTAAAGACACCAAGGTAAGTACCTACTGTAAAGGACTGGAAAACTGCAGAAGCCTATTTTTTCAAACAGCTGTATCTTATACATTGCTTTACATCAAAGTCCTCATGCCCAGAGCTTTTAATGAAAGCCACCATTCCCTTCAGAACTGAATCTTTGTATGCAGAAGTGAAAAAAAGACTTAAGAACCTGTGGCAGTGCTGATTTCCTCATCAGTGCTTTTTTCTGAACAGCCAATCAGTTCTAAATTGTAAGACAGAATATCTTGAAACAGCTGTTTACGGTTAAGAGTGCAATCTTTCATGTGCTGCCTAAAACAAACAAATAAGCAATTAATAGATTTATCATAGCAAAAATTTAGTAAGACTTGTAACTAGAAAGTTAGTGTTAGTACATGCTCAGGTGAAGCATAAAGAAAATAATGCCCAAAGAAAACACTTCAGTCTGCTTTGAAATTTCTGTTAAATATGTCTAAGTCTCTAAACCTAAGCCTGCATCAGGAACTTAATCCTAGCCTTCATTATTTCACTATAGCCTTACTCTTTAAAATAAGCCTCTACAAACTTGTTTTACACTAACATGAAAAACACAGTATTTAGAACTTTGCAGGTCAAAGAAGGTAATTATAAAAACTGGGTATCATTTTGTATTTAAAAACACTCAAACTATGGCTCGACGGTAACAGCTAAAAGCTGATCCAAAAAGCTGTCTGCCACCAAAAGAGGGGAAAAGAAAAAAAAAAAAAAGCTGAAGTCCACTCCAACCGTATTTTTCCAGTCATCAGATGTTTCCAAATTGAGTTTATTCCTAATCAATTCATATGAGTTTGCTTTTTAAATACACTGTCCAACATTGTTTAGAAAACTATTTTTAATATACTTCAACATTAGGCTTCACAAACTTACCGAGTATTTACACAGAAAACTAGAATTCCACTACAACAGTATTT
>WYDI02025463.1:9252-41492 GCA_009867235.2 Psittacus erithacus | reverse complement strand
TATAAAAATAACAATATATAAAAAATAATAAATAAAAATCACATAATATTTAGAACATGCCTTATTTTGGTTAGCAGCACGATACATCTCTAGTGTGCTTAACACTACCTGAGGTTCATGATGGTCTGAAATTATGCTATAAAGCAAAAAGAGTCCTACCTGAATTACAGAACAACCAAAAGGAAAAATATTCTCTAACAGTGCATGCTGCTTTTCTAAATTTACTGTTAAAAAGCCTCTTTTCTTCATGGCTTAGATGAAAGGAGTTTTTTCCGACAAACCAAGTATATGCAATAAGATTAAAAATAACACTCTTTTCTAGAATTTGTGCATAGAATCATAAATCCAGACCTTTCAAAGAACTGTAAAGCATGCCTATTTACATCTTTGAGTCAGACATCTAGAAGAGAGGCTCAGTTCAAGAGAGCATAATTAAGAACAACTCACCACCGGCAGTCATCATCATTACATGTGCCTGTTAAATCAAACCGGCAGAAGCACTGTTTTGGCTCAATCATATTGCTATATGTTAATGAACTGAGGAACAGTTTTTCCTTAGTTCGAAAATACGGACTAAACCTAAAACAAAAAGAGTGTATATTACTGTGACAAAGCATACAGGACATGACATCAGTGTAACAAAGCAAAACATTTAATATAATCCCTTTTTCTGTATTAAATCTCATTATTTCCAAAACCCTACTACTAACCAAAACTATCACTGACCTATGAGTTAAGAAGGCAAAAACAGTGAGAGAGGGAGGGGGGGGAAAAAAAAGACAACCAAAACCAAACACACCACCAGTATTTTTCAGTCTGAACAGATTCTGTTCTAGCATTCTCTTCTCCCTTAGGTGCAGAACTTCATTCACATAAAAACAGGAAATATACTAGCAACCCAGCAAAGAAAGCAAACTACTGAAACTGAATTTCAGTTTAGTTCTAGAAAAGCTGCACTGTTAGACTCTAGTCAGCCTACGATCAATGACAAGTATAGAGAAAACTGTTAAGAGATTAACCTGAAAAAAAAATATCAATAAAAAGTCGTATTTTACAATGTATAAGCAAACAAAAGAGTCTGAGCTGAGCATACAAATGCTTGGTTTAAATATTTAGCTTGACTATAACTATGTCTTTTATGATTTCTAGATTCTTAAGGAATTGAAGCCACAACCTACAAGAAGATAAATACTCCTGCATAAATAGCAAACTCCATCTTTTGCTAATTAAGATTATAAAAATAAAAAAACACAAATGGGTTCAAGGTAGGATTCAACAATCCAATTTAAATACCAGACACTGTTTTCTAGAATTTAATGTGTAGAAAAAAACCTCTCTAGTCAGAAGACAGATGTGTCAAACTGATTACACTTGCAGGTGCCTACTTTATGTCAAGATGAATCACTATAGTCATGCCTACTTCCACTGAGCAGGAATCCAAAAATAGGTGATTGGCTCAGTCTTGACTTGGACAACACTTATTCTAAGCCAGGTTTAAAGACCGCATAATAAATACGCTTCCATTAATTCTTTCTTGGATTTCAGACTGCTTCATTGGACATAAAAACCTTGTTTTCAAATGCCTCCTTTTTTTTTTTTTTTAAGATTCAGTTACCCAGGACAAGCAGTGAATAATAATATTTGAACAAGACGACACAAACACACACTCAAAAAGGCTGCTACAGTTTTCATACCTGTAGGATTTAAATACTAGAAGAGGACTATGATATGGTTCAAATGGATATGGTTTTGATTCAGTTTCTTTACTTTCTGATGTATCAACATCCACGTCCACTGAAATTTCCTAGGAAACAAATAGATATACAGCAATTGCAATGCCACCTAATAAAGGCATGTTTTAGAATGTTTTAAAGTATTTACCTGACCACACAACAGATCTTCCTTAGGTACTATAGAGGCAGTACTTTTCTCCAGCAGCGCTTTCAAGCTGTCAGCTTTAGCATAAAGTTTTTTCAGTTCATCAATATTCAACCCAAGGAATAGCTCAGGCTCCTCTGATGCCTTTTTAGAAAGTTTGTTTATAGTTTCTTGTTTTGGAGTGTCCATATGTTTAAGATTTGGTTTAGTGAAAGAATTTGATTCTTTGAAGGATCTCCTTCGTTCTCTGTTGGAATTAGACAGAACTTCATCATCGAAGTAGTTTTCTTCACTGTCCAAAGACAATTTATCCTGTGTGAGATCATGAAGCGATGGCTGAGGTAACGCAAATTCAGACTCCTCTTCTGCATGAGCTGCAGCATTCGATTGTTCCTTGGTTTGAAGTGCACGGGCCTCTTTCAATTTCTGAATCTTTAGAGCATACTCCTGCTCTAGTTGCTGTAGTCGTTTTTTCTCTAGTGCAATCAATTCTGCTGAATGCTTTTTTGGACTTGATACAGGGGAGTTCTCCAATTTCAACATTTTGTTTGGCTGAAAAGGAAAAAAACTCCCCTTTATTTTCACATTTACTGATCTCTTGACAGGAGGTGAATGAAACATGGGCAAGATACTTAATTCAGAGTTTATGAAGCACATTTTCAACTCTTGCCAGAAAATTTCAACAAAGAGAAGGAAAACCACAAAAGTTTGACACAATTTAACTGGCAGGTTTGCAGGTTTTCAATAAAAAGTACCCTACATCATGTATAGAGCTTCAGCAGAAGTTCTGGCCACATTTAGAAGGTGAGCCATAAAACAAGTATACACGGTGTTGGACGAGTGGGGAGAACACAAAAAGGAAAATTTACATAAGGATCTTAGCTCTTTTTTCCCCCCACTCTGTATTTTGTTTTTTCAAAAGATCATATACCCTCTTCAGCAGCCTTGCTAGATAGTTTCAACAAGATCACTGATGCTCTACAGACAGTAAAGTACTTCCTTCCTTCACAAGAATAGAGCTGTTATTTATCTATTACTGACATGCCCCCGGCATAGGAATGTAGGCTTTTAACAGTTTTTCTTCTTAAGTGATTAATTCTTGTTCTGTTGAATTCTGAGAAGAATTCCTACAGTGCTTTTGAAATGTTTTCCTGTTTTCCTGAAATCCCATTTGAACTAGGTTTCCTACTCAAAACTGTTACTGCTTTTCAAATACAGCATGGTTTAAAAGCATGCAGACTTACTGCAAGGTGATCTTGCTCCAGTTTTCGCTTCCCAATTTCCTTACTTGCTACTGCTTTTGCTCGAGCAAGTTCTTCCCCGTATTTTAATGCCAGAGCTTTCTTTACTGTAACTCGTTGTTGAACTTTATGAATCTGGAATAAAAGGAAAAAAATGCATACTTTCAGATATGACCACATAATAAAACTCAATCGTAATCAGCAAAGATGTGAGAATTAATGATTAAGTCAAAGAAAGCCTAGTGCCTCAAAAAACTCAGCCTTCCCATTTCAAGATTTCTATCTCTAAGAAACAAACAAAAAACACCCCCCCCAAAAAAAAAAAACAAACAAACAAAAACAAAACAAAAAACCCCAGAAACACACACACAGCAAACCCAACCCAAAAATTCACATTACTTGCTCCTGAAGCTTCTTGAGAAACATCTTATTCACATTCAAGATTTTCTCTGTTGCTTGTAGCTGTTCGGCCAGTTTGTTAATTTTATTTTCAGCAATTCGAACATTCTCCCTCTTCTTGGCCTCTTGTTGCAATAAATGTTTCAAGACAGATTCATCCTTCATCAACAGAAGTCTAAAAGTAGAAAAGCCATGTAACAAAATTTTTTACAAAGATTTTTCAGAGCTGCTGCTGCTGCCCCTCTGAAACCTCAGTTATTTAAGAACCCAGCTCTTTTTCACTTGAACAACATTCTAAGTTTCTCCAGACAGTTAACATCCATGAGAAAATAAATACTGGTAGTACATCCAGCAGATATCAGTATTCCACATTCAGCTTGTCAGTATAAAGCAGCGTTCTGGGTTCAACTTTAACAGTTATGTTTCTCCTTCTTAGCAGCTGGTGCAGTGCTGTGTTTTCAGCTTTAGCCTGAGAACAACGGTGATAACACCAACGTTTTTAGTTGCTGCCAAGTAATGCTTACTACCACCACAGACTTTTCAGTCTCATATTCTGCCACTGAGGAGGGGGCACAGGAAACAGCAAGGAAGCAGGGACAGAACACCTGACCCAAACTAGCCAAAGGAGTATTCCATACCACAGCACATCATGCCCAGTACAGAAACTGGGGGGAGTTACCCAGAAGGCCCAGATCACTGCTCAGGTCAGGCTGGGTATCGGTCGGTAGGTGGTGAGCAATTGTATTATGCATCACTGCTGTTTATTGTTTTCTTCTGCTTTTCCCCTTTTATATTCTCTCCCCTCATTTCCCTTATTACTGGTGGTATTGGTTTTGTGTTATACCTTAGTTACTGGACTTTCTTATATCAACCTGTGGAAGTTACATTCTTTTGATTCTCCTCCCCATCCCTCAGGGAGTGGGGGCGGGGGGGGGGGGGAGGGGGAGAAAAGGGGGGGGGGGGGGAGGTTAAAAACCCCACACACAATCCGCCCCCCCCCCCGCCCCGTTCTAGTTATGAGAACAGGGGAAGGTAAGCAAGTAGTGCATCTTTAATACGGTTATTAACATTAAGATATCCAAAACACACATGTTCTTGCTTTCTGTCAAGTAAGAAAGCAATTCTTCCTCAGGGCACATACACACATTAGTAGACTACAAATCATAGTATCACAGCACAATAGCAGAGTAATTAAATATAACAAGTTATGGGTTAAAGGAAACAAGATAAAGACTTAAGATAGATGGGTGTTAACAAAGGGAGGGGGAAGTGTCCTTCAGTTGATATATGACCATATGCCAGTTTGCTAACAAGTCCCCATAGAAATAATTAAGTGGCCACAGAAGCAAAGAAGGATATAAAGCATTTATATTTTCCACAGGAATTTGGAAGAAGAATGAGAAATATGGAAGAGGCATGCTAAAAGTGGAAAGATATACAGGAAAAGCTTCAAACAGCATATGTAATATGCAAAAACAGCCATTTATATGTATCAGGCATATCTGATTGAAATGTTACCCTCAAAGTGTACAGAGTAGTGAAAAGCACACTCAACAAATAGTTATCATTCAAGACAACAGAAAACCAATTACTTGCTGTACTTTAAATGCTACACATTCAAAAAGATTATTTACTATTTTCGTCCTGCTAAGCAAAAAAGGTAGGACTTGTGACAGCGAAATACTCACCTGTTTTTCTTAAGCTTTGCTTCTGCTTCTGTTACTTGTTTTGTCACTAATGCTATTCTCCCAATTGCATCAACTTCACCATCAGAATTTGGAGGGGGCAAACTGTTTTTCAGTGGATCAGACTTAATTAAGCGTTGCTTTTCACGACTGAAACAGATGTTAAAAGCAAAGATGTTCAGTAGCTTCACGATACATTTCAATGAGTACTCCAAATAGTTTTAAAATCGTCAAAGAAGTACCAGGACAAGATTTCAAGTTAAAAGAAAAATTACTTTCTACAACTGCAATGGCAAGCAAACAGCTAAGTCAATCCACATCCAGGGACTTCTTTAGACTTCTATACTGTCTTACTAAAAATTGAATGGGGGAAAAGCCTGAATTTAATGGTAAGGTTTTCAAACTCAAGTTTTCCTTCCAATTACAGAAACAGACTAGTAAAGGAATACAAAGAATTCACAATTTACAGTAACAATTAAACTCAGTTGTACCTGGCAATCTCTTCTTTCAAGAGCCTGTACTCTATCTTCTTATCTTCTGGTAGAGCCTCTGGAGTTCTCATTGGATCATTTTCTTTTTCTGATTTTGGAGGGGCTTTGATTTTTGATGCCTGTTACAGTGAGATTCAAGCCAATACTAGTCAGACTACTCAAAAATACAGCTATTAAATACTATTTTTACGAGGCATTTCAGCATAAACTTAAGGCTGCTCAAGGCTAGTAAGATCTTTTAAAGCCAATACTTTCTCCTTAAAGATGCACTGAATTTTAACTGAAAAAATGAAACTAAAATACATTACAAATTCTATCTCCAGGATGCCATCTTAACCAATAAAATCATTTCAATTAGCTTGTGCAATCCAAATTACACTGTAATGGTGCAGACAGGAGTAATGTAGTCACTCTCGCCCATTTCTAATGAAATCCAGTATTTCTTGACCAAATTCTAAGGTTAAACTCCATATACAAAGCAAAATAATTAAAAATAAACCTCCTAAATGCTGACACTTTACCTCAACATTTCTTCTTGCTTCTTTTATCATAGATTCTAGTCCTCCAAACACACTGCTAGTTGAGTTAGATGGCTCTCCATCAGACTCACTATCATCTGAGTCATTTAATGTAACCACAACAGACTTGTGTTTTGGAAGCTGTAGGGAGAATGGAAGAAGTTTTATAGTTAAATCTGGCTTTTAACTTTTTGCTAAGCACATATTTATTGGTAGAGGAAAAAAAAAAGATTACCTCCTTTTGTTATTGTAGCACAACACTACTGCATTTTAAGAAAAAACCTTAGCATTTGTGCACCTCCACTACAAGATGGAGATAACACACCCATTTCTTGGAAATGAGACATGAGAGGCACTCCAACATTTTCATCCTGTTTCCAAGCATCTGCAGCATACTTAGATCTCTTTAGTCATAGCATACAAATCTCAAACCTTTGACTCCTATACTTCCTGAATTATTTCAGCTGTAGTAAAAATTATCACCTGACATTTGCAAGCAATGTTGTTAAGTAACTGAAAGGCAACAACCAAACATGAATTAGAAATACAGTGGTAGATCTACCAGAACTACCTCGTATTTCTGCTACACAGCTGTGATGCCTTTTGTCTCACAGTTATACTTAGCTGATCCTAGTGAGCTGCTCAGGCAGTTAAAATTGGAACACCAACAGTGCATAAAGAACAAAAGAAACAAGATTAATCACTTTTTGACAACATCACTAACTGAAACAGCTCACTAAAGTTCGGATGACTGCCAATTCCAGCACAAAGAAACAAGCAGACAATTTAATTTAGATTAACCTCAAATCTCTGGAATTAGAGCTTGAAGAGAAGTGACTAGCTCCTATTTCCAAAACTGTTCTTCCCATCTCCCAGTGTAGATCTGGACAGTTACAGTTACACGTTCAACTTTTCTCAAGACAAGACCTCTTCAAAGCTCTGTCTCTCAAAAGCACACACCCCACAAAAAAAAAAACTGAAGTGAAAAATACCCAATTTCCACAATTGTTTCTTATTGATATTCTCTTTCTAGACAGTTCTTAAAATAAGGATCTTATCTGCTACTTCTAAACGTACTACAGCTGCATCATTTTCACACCACCATAGCACAGGTAGGTGAAATTTCAATCTATAAAATAGAACAAGGCACTAGTCCTCTCCTCACAAATATTCTGTCTGTAGCTCTATGGAAACCTAAGTTAATGCCACAAGGCCTTCTCATCTTCAGGTACCAAATACACCCCCTCAGTAGCACTAGCTTTTAGTATTAAAAGACCAAAGCTGCCAAGCAGCTTCTGGCACAGTTGTGTAGAGTAAACCATCTCTAACCGCCTTCCCCAATTTTCTTCTAGAGGAAAAACTAAGGAATAGGAATAGGAACTACGTGCAGGGAAGGTAAAAACCCACTTTTCTCCAGGAGTTTTTTCCCAGGTGTTATTTTTTGATACGGTTCAGCAAAATGTTTAATCAGTAAAGTAACACCAGGCAACTACCATCACACTCCTTCTGCAAGATCAGCTTCTGCTGCAGGGGAACTATAGCCTCAGCTGTAATGCAGGATCTCGCTATAATGTTCTAAGATGTATCTTCAATCTGTGGTGAACAGACTCCAAGCATCCACGACTAGTTTGAAAAAGGGTTACCAGATGCCACTGAAAAAGCAAACCAGTATCTGTAGCCTATTTCACTAAGCAGAGGTCCTTAACTCCACACATAGCTGATTCAGATACAAGGTATTAATCCATGAACTTTAACTGAGCAACAAGCACTGAATTTCCATTGCAGGTTTTCTAACATTCAGGTAAGAGCTCAGCTGATAAGAGACTTTCATTATGTTACTAAAACAAACTAACAGCTCCCCAGTAGCATGTTCTCCCTCATTTATGCAAGTCTCATGTTCCCTCACTAATGAATGACTTCACTCCCTCAATTGAAGGCATTTCTTTTCAGAATAGGTTTAGTATTACACAGAAGAACACTAAAAAAGTTTAAGTAAATATGAAACAATGACAGAGCATGTCCAAGTTGAAGAATTACTCAAGTTACACCTAGAATTTAAAGTAGATTATGAAGATGGGTAAACACAAAAAAAAAAAAAAATACACCCACTCTAAGCTCAAGAGTGTAATTTTCCTACAGAAAGAAAAGTAGGCCTTAGAACATTCAAGTCTTTACCATCTTAAGGTTTTGTTTGCTGGTTTGTTTGGTTTTTTGCCCCTATTACAGCATCAGGTGACCAGAAGTGATCATACAGTCCGTATTTTTGAGCAAGAAAGTTGTTGGCCAGCTACAGCTAGATTTGACAGTGATCTAGCAGTCTGAAAGATACTAGATATTCATCCAGATTTAGTAAAAAAAATAGTTTTAGAGATGACAAACACTGACAGAAAAGCAAAGGTATGGACTCAATCATATTATACTACGCATTAGAGAGTCTGCACAGGAAAGAGCTGCCACAAACCAAGCTTCACAACATATGCTGTTAAAATGATCACAAATTAGCCTCTATATGGTTCACTGCCATAAACAGTCAATTACATGGGCTTCAGTCTGGCCAGTACGGTTTTATCAACACATTTGCAACAATCCAAGAAGACTGCAGGCATCACAAATCAAATGCTAGCTGCGTATGCCTCCTATGACCATTTAAATGAAGGTCAAGTTACAAAACATGGCTTAATGTAATGAAGTCTGCTACTGCCTGAGGAGAAAACTCTCCTCAGTCTTCCAAATGCACTCATAGACATGCCATCCGTCAGCACTTCTGTGCCTGCTCTGATGCTCACACACTGTTCACTGAAATATTCCAACTCCCCCTAGAAGGAAGAATACTTTTTTCCCCACCTTAGGTTAGTTTTCTAACCAGTTTAGAACATTAACTAAGTTAAAGTGAGGTCTGGAGCATCAGTCCTATTGCTTAAGAGAAAAGGAAGACACCATTTGGCCAAGAGTGGGAGAAAGAGCAAGACCATCTCTTTTTTGACAACACAGTGATTAGGTTGGCTCAGCTACCACTGAACAGCATCCTTTAGTTTGTGTTAATGTGGAAAAGAATTTAACTGAACAATATTTATGGTCTTTCTCAGTTCAAATGAGTGCTGGTGTGTTTGATGTTCTCAAGCTGTGTATTTTTACTTAGGTGTAAAATTCTAGAAGAGCATACAGATTACTAAAGTTATGAATAATTCAAATTTTTAATGCTCCACCATTCTGTGCTGCATCACTAGAAAACCTCAAGTCTGCTGCTCACTTGAACTGAGGGCAATTTCAACTTTTCTTATTAATAGAAAAAAACCCAATATTTTCTTACTGTGATCACTGCTCGTGGAAGCCTTGGTACTCTAACAAGCTTTGTATTTTGCACCCGTGGCTGAGACACAGTATTAATACTGACAGCGGTCAGATTGCTTCTTGGCACAGGCTGCAAGCTATCTGGAACAGGAGGGGACGATGGACCACTGTTACTTGAAGTTTCCTAATAAAATAAAACACAAATATGGTCATAAAAATACACATATGCAGAGCTACTAAAAAAGACAAACATAAGCATAAAAGGTTGTTTGATACATGTCTTGGAACTGTGATTTAGGCAGACTATCCAAACAGACAAATTTTGCAACTCTGCAACAGTATCAAACAAGGCACACAAGAACATGTCATCTATTCACAGGTCAACTGAAAAATATCTGTGACTTATTAATGAGGTCAAAACAATCTATATTTTTAAACACACAAACTGTTATTCTCACTCCAAAAACAAGCAGAACACCAAAAAACCAGTTAACCCCTGTCAACTCCTTTTGCTAGGCTGTTAAAACAAAGTGGCTTGTTTTCTGACAGCTGATTAATAATAAGCTTTTTTCTGCAGAAAACACAATCCCCATTTCTCTATCCATACTCAATTTTTAGTACCTTAGGTTTCATAATTCCTTCATAAATAAAAACCAAGCTGTAATTTACAATTCAAAGGGTATTCTGGGGTGGCTTTTGGTTTAATTTCTTTTGGGGTGATGGAAATTCAGAGCCTTTAAGTAATCCAAAAGGCAGCATTAAAAAGCCTTGGCTTTTTAATATCCCATTTTTATTTATTAATTTAATATTAATTTAATTTTTTTAATCGTCACTTGGCAGTTTATATTTAATTTTGGTCAAGACTGCCATCTAGAGGTTTAGATTAAAAAACCAATGGAGTACCTCAGATCTGAAAGCTCGTTTGTTGGCTAAAGACTTGAGCAATTCTTCTCTTAAGAGCATCTCCTCTTCCTCTTCTTCATCAGCAAATGGAGGTTTCGGTGGCTGCTCAGGCTCTTCAGGGGGAAGAGGGGGAAGAGGTGGAGGCGGCTCAAGAGAAACACAAGAAATTCCCTCCATGTAAAGTTGGCTCAAAGATGGTACAGGCTGCTATAAAAAGGAAAATGAGGGTTTGAAACATGAGAATTACTATTACTTTATGATTATTTAGCAGAGGTTGAGACCTAAATTATTTTATGGTTTAAAACTAATTCAAACTGCAGTAGATTTACTTCACCGTCAAAGGCCACTGCTGAACAGTTAGTTACTCAAAGATAATACAACAAGGTCATATTTAGATAATAAAGTAGTGCAGACATACAAACTACACATAAATGAGAATCAGAACCAGAGAAAGCCACACCATGGCTGACCAGATAGGCTCACACTGCTTGAAAAAGCAGTCCTTAAACAGTTTTATGAATTTGTCTTAGCTAATAAAATTACCATTTCCCTCAGTTAAAAATTCAGAAGCTGTCATGGCAGGAAATGGCAACTTTCTTCTGCTTCACTAAAGCAGCTAACAGTCATTCAGTGAAGAGAAGTGGTGGGGAAAAAGATTCCCAAGACTAATTAGATTCCCAAGGGACTCTTACATGAGAAGACAGAAAGCATACAGTCAAAACGAAGGAAGTTTGAAGGACTGATCAGCTACATTTTTGGCTGGTTTTCCCCCTATGTAACAAGGTAACAATTCAGAGAATAAGCATATCTACATATGTGGCCTAGACAGGAGGCAAAACTGCCTTGCACTAACAATTCCAATTCATGATTTTTCCTTATGTGCCTCAGGCAATTTTTGCTTTCTGTTATGAAACAACATAGCTCTAACAATGAAGAGAAAAATTTAGTTCAAAAGGGAGAATTTCCATTTAACAGGAATTGGATCTGCCAAAACTTTGCTGAAATAGACTTTTAAAAACCAAATCTATCAGTTCAAGGGAATCACCAAATAGAGAACTATATCAAAAACAATCTAAATTTAATCCTAACTTTAGCATTACAAATGAGATGTAATGAGAATTATCAACATTTAAAAAAACCACACTCCTTTCAAGGTTACTTACTGGAATTGGAGGTGGCAGTGGCAAGGAAATTGGTGGTACTGGAGGTGGAAAATATCCTACTGGACACTCAAAGAAAGGAGGCTGCACTGGAGAAGAAGCTGTAATTAAAACAAATTATTGAGCATAAGGAATTTAGCGGGTAATTACTAAACATCACCTCAAGCTCATAATTCAACTGGTTTAATGCAGTAGCAGGAGAAAAATGTTTTTACTATGCATCAATTTGAAAGGTAACACCAGACACAGCACAGCGCATTTATTTCTTACATACATGTATATAAAAATAGTAGTTACCTACCCTTTTTCTATTTTAGATATGAAGTGCAGGCACAGCCAAACAGTACCTAAAGTAATGATTCAGAATGATTTAGCCCTCTTTGATTTAATTTGCAAGAATATACCTTCTTAAATGAGGTATCCTAACACGAGTCTCCTGATTACTGGCCACAAAAATACAATGCAAACTGGGACAGAGGCAGACCAAATGCACAGCTGATATTGAATTCTGAAACATAAAACTAGAGCTTGAGATGCTTCAAGAAGAGAAGATTCATGTAGTATATGTGCCTGAAACAATAGGTGCAGTATTTTAGCAAACTAATAATGCATAAGGAAGGCTGGCAAGAAAGGACTAAAAACGAGGGGAGAAAAGGAATAAAAAAAAAAATGGAAGATGAGAAGCAAGAGAATAAAGATGGCCAACAAAGCAGAATGCTTAATGATGCTTTCTCAACACTCCACATGCTGACATGGAACAAGGAAACCTGATTACCTTAAATGCACCTCAAATTCAGAGTCAGTAAATGATTTAGACTCTAACAAACCCCTGGGAGGCATATGCCCTACCACAGGTGCTCAAAGCAGTGCTGCCTCCAAAGTCAGGTTGCTAAGGGCCTTGTCCTGTCCAAGTATGTTTGAGGATGGAGACGCCGAATTTCTAGTTAACCTGCTCTAGTGTTTGACCATCTTCTGTAAAAGCTTTCCCTTGTACCTAATCTGAATTTATTGTTACAATTTTGAGCATTGCCCCTTGTCCTTCTGTAGCGTACTCCACAGAAGAGTTTGGCTCTGCTTTCTAGCTGCCCCACTACATAGGTGAAAACAGCAGCAAAAGCCTTCTTTAGCTTTCTCAACACAAACCTCATGCTCCCAATTCCTGTTCATAAATCAAGTGCTCAAGTCCACAGTGAAACTTCACCAAAACAGGTCTTAGTCAAAAAAGCCCTTTGCTAGATTCCTAGTATGTCACTATCCTCCTGCTATGAAACCAGAAAACTGATAAAGTCCTGTCAGTCCTTAGCAACCCATTACAATCACAGTACGACAACCTGCGCAGCAGATCACCTTTATCACCCAAAGCCACGCTGCTGACTCACATTTCACTTAATGTTCATCGGAACACCGTTTTTGTAATCCTGCTGTCTATCCAGTCAACACCAGAGCCTGCCTTTTCTACACAGCTGCTTGGAAATGTAAAGTATAAACTCCACAGCACTGTAATGAGAACAGTACAACCTCAAAGACCTTCACAATACCACTACATCAGAGATGGAGAACAAAGACAGCCAGCATTAAAACAAGACAGAATTCACTCACCTTAAAATGTTAGCTCTGCAACTGCTACATTACAAAAGACTTTTCCTTCTAAAATGATGACTTCCTACTTTTTAACTATTGTTACCACTCAACATATTTAAAAAAAAAAATACATACAAGTCTTACCTGGAGAGTTAGTTTCACTATCTGTATCCATAGCAACTTCATCATAATTATCATACTGATATATGCCTCCTGCACTATCTGTAGACTGCTTATCCACCGATCGTCTCAAGTCTGTATCTGAGGACTAAACACACAGAAAAGTGTATTTTATTCAGCTGGTCTTGTGTTATTCTTTTGGCAGATATCAATTAAAAGTAAATTTCAGGAAAAGGTCCTTATAATTTTATGTAATTATTTTCTAAAAATGATTTGCTTAGTTTGTACAAAAAGCAAACTGAAAATTACCTTTCAATCAAATCCACTGCTGGTAGTAACTTGCCAAATTAAGTTTTAAAACTGGATCTCTTGAAACAGGGGTGGTCATGATAGATAGATAATGACCTGATAGGTATTTAAAAATTGCTTCTATCTGTAAATTGCAATGGCTAAATACATATTTCTGAAACACTGAAAGAGAATTAAATGCTTTATTACTTCTGTTTAGCTGTCATGGCAGTTACCAAGAGCGCTTCAACTACCCTTGTTAGAAACAATACAAAACTGCACAAGTATCATCTTCACTAT
Source organism: Psittacus erithacus (assembly GCA_009867235.2). Lineage (NCBI taxonomy): Eukaryota > Metazoa > Chordata > Aves > Psittaciformes > Psittacidae > Psittacus > Psittacus erithacus. The sequence goes on along the minus strand of WYDI02025463.1, from coordinate 27,637 downwards.
GACAGCAGTTGTGTGTTTAGGTGAAACAAGTTCTGATTGTTCTATGACTGGTATCTCAGGTGGAGAATCCTTTTACTGTCCCAGAAGAGTCACATACCACACTGAAATGTGTCTAGAGAATGACAACTAATGTATCAGATTGTTTAAAGAATGCCTAACATTATACACATGCCAATCAATATTCAGTGAACACTGAACACAGGCAGAACAGGCAAGCATGACTTCTTAAGACTCCTCAATTTGCATCATTCAAAGACATATAGTAGACGTTATGGTAGCTTTTAGAATTCCTACTGTTTAAACACTTTAAGCCTCAGTTTTCTACTCATTATTATTAATTGGATTCTCCTACAACATGACCTCAAATCAGGGAGTGCCAATTCCCTTAGCTGTAGTTTCATTTTTCCTTAATAGCACCAGCAGCTCCAAGCACTTGAAGCATCAAGCTGCAGCAGCGGTACTGCTCCCATGATGAAAGAATTAATGCTGACAGCACAGCCTTTTCCTTGTAAGGTACCAATGTTTTAGAAATAGAAGATTAGCAATTCAAGTGCCTTTTGCTAATCACAAGAGAATGAAGACAGCCTACAAGTGCAGCAGGACCACTGCAGTAACTCTACTCCTTCATAAATTTGACACAGTTGTGTCATTCTGTAATGAGGTTGAATTAATTATGTTTTGTGCCTGAGCATATTTTGTATCTTGACAAATTAAAAAAGTACTACAAAGAAACCAAATGCCAGATGACATTTTGAAAGAAGCAGGCCACTGAAGTTGTGCAGACATAAGTTTCAAGATGTAGAGACAAAACTGCAGTCTAAGAGAAGAAAGCAAAGGAAGTCTGGTTGATTGGTTTGTGTTAAATTACAGGCTGCTCTTTGCTTGCAACATTCAAAATACCTTTAGAAGGAAAATACCACTGACTTCCAAATATACAACTTACAAAACTGATCTTACAAAATCCAAAGGGAATGCCTGTCTAGCATTGGATTAGATCACTGTAAACACTGAAATATTTTCAGCTTTTGGTTTTTTGGGGGAGTAGGAGGGATGGAGAATGATGGACACACGAGACAGAACCAGGACGGACAAGACACAAATCACTCAATAATCCCAAATACAATGCCTGAACACCATATAACAAATCTGTTACCCTGCTTCTTGACCTCCTCTTTCCTCCAATTAGTTTCATAAATCGATTGTACTGCTCTTCATGATTTGAGAGGTCCCTAATTTTCCTGATTTCTTCTTCTCTCTTTCTTCTCTCCTCTTCCTCTTCTTGTTTCCTCTGGTCTTCCTCTTTCTGACGCCTGTCTTGTTCCTTTTGCTGCTGCAACTTCTTTGACGTCTTTGTCTGTTGTCTCCTCAAAGTTTGCTTGGCTTTAAATAAAAAGATATGTGATTAACTTCACCTAAATGGTTCCCCCTAATCCTAGATTTTTCAAAAGCTTTGTGCAGATAGAGGTTTAGAAGGATTAAAGGCTCACTGCCCAATGTTTCACATAATGTATTATGTTAGATTTTTTATTTCAGAGCCCATGCTATTCATAGCCATTTCAGCAACATTAAACTTACCTGTAACACTAGGTTTTTTTGTTGAATGTGCTTTTGTACTGGCTTTGACTTTCTGTGTTACACTTTTCGGTTTTGTTAGTTTTTCTTTGCTTTCTTTCAAAACCTGTTGTTCTTTTTGCTGCCATTTTTTACTAGCAGACTGAAGCGCAAGAAGCCTAAGTTGCAATTCAGACATCTCGTCCTCATCATCATGCAGCTTCTTGAGAAAAGAAAGAATAAAACAAGAAGTCAGGAAACATTATTTCATCACTTTTTAAAAAAAAACCAAAAAACTAAAAACAAAAAACAAAAACCTTTCAAATTCTGTCCCAAAATTTTTACCAGGAGACAGCTTAAAAATCCTACTGCACTGCTAAGTGTCATTCATTAACAGACTGTTTCTACTACTGAAACACTCCTGGACTGCAGTTTGGAAAAAGCCATCAAAGCATCGTAATACAATTATTCCTCATCTACAGAGGAATACTCTCTTACCTTTTCAGATGTAACATCTGAGCTGCTAAGCTTTCGCACTGATGTTTCAGATGTTTTGTCTTCCGTACCTTCTAAAAAAAAATACCACATTTCTGAACCCTGGTATGAACTGTAAAATATAGCAGTAGTTCTATGTATAAGAACACACTAACAAACATTAATATAAACTTGGCATGTCTGATGAAATTCACATCATCAAGATGCCATGAGCCTAAAGCAAGATTTGTCATTTCCTAATCATTCGGCCTTAAAGTTGACACGCATTTCCCCAAGAAGCAGTAAAACCCAGATTTGGAGGCAAGGCGAGGAAGACATCTTGCCATCTGTTTTATGCTACCACCTCATACCAGCTGCTGCCCTGAGCATCTCAGATTCCACCAGCAGCTATTTTGAGCAACTGGTCAGTCTTTTGCAGCATTAAATATAACGGCACAAAGCTGCACTTAAGAACACACTTGCTCCATTCCATGCCAATAAAAAAAGAAGAGAGTTATCCTATGGAAATACATAGTAAATGGTTATGCTTTCTTGCTAAACATTAAGATGTTGACATGTTAATTTATTAGTCTGCCCAAAAGCCATATATCCATCTGATTATTCAAGTGTGTGTATATACATATAAACATTAAAGTATTATATTTTACATACAATATACATAATGCTGTATACTATTACATAATAATTATAGTTTGAAGCAATTGATATAATTGATAGCAAAATTACTGATACACAATTCATGTATATAACCACATATATATGTTTATTTGCATCAGGGGAAGGAAATAAACATTGAGAGAGAAGCTTAGAAATCTTTTCTTGTATTAGCCTTTCTTCAAAGAGAGTTTCCTTTCCACAATTCAAATTGGCAAAAAAAGTTTGCACTCTGTACTGCTTTTACTCTTCCTAACATTTTATGAAAGGTCATATTCAGAAAGCTGTTGTTCAAACTATACATATATATTTACTATTATAGCGGACCTTATACCTAAACAAAAATGGCACATAGTTAATGCCAGAGGTCTTCCTGTTTGCACATGCATTTTTTAAAAGCACACATATAAAAAGAAGAAAATCAGTATCTAATACGCGTGTGTATTGTAAGAGAAAACTTCAAAAAATCATTACAGTTACCAAAGATCTTAACCATTCAATCCACAGGATGGAACAAGGGAAACACAGATGGTACAGTAATTTCTGTGATGCAGACATATGCAGGGACATACTACGCAAACTAAAATGCTCTGACAGAAGGGGACAACACAGGCAGAACAGGCTAATGGGCAAGAAGGAAACAGCGAATATGGTAAAGTGTGTCAGAGCAGTTGAACCACAGAGAATTAATTCTAGCAGGAGACACACACCTCCCTGACTTTAAAGACAAGTTCTTCAACTTGAACAGGTCTGGAGAAACATCCAGTACACCATTTAAAAACAAATATAATGGAAAAACAAATTTTGCTAATGCCTCAATATACGCAGTTACATATAAATCATTCTGATTTTCAGTGCTCTAGTCCTTCCTTTCTTCATATTCCTACTAATTACTCACCTGTATTTTTAATCCATCCATTTACTACTTTGTCTCTACCCACTCAAATTGATGGTTTACATGCACTGACAATTAGCCAACACAAGATAAGAGATATCCACAAGCACACCCTCAACCACAGCAAACACTTACTAGAAGTCTCAGAAGAAGTTTAAACTAGCTACTCTACTTTGCGCAGACTTAAAAAGTAAGACTTTTACCACAGCTCAGCTGGACATAACTTATTTCTTGCTAAGTGGTTCATGCATCTGAGCTATTATGATTTTTGGCCTGCAGTCCAGAACTACCTGGACAACATACTAATCCTACCCTTTGGCTGCATTTCTTCTATAAATCCCTTCTATTTCTGGCCCATGATTTCTTCACTAGTTGCAAATATCAGCAATGACCAAAATCATTTTGGTGAAAATCTCTCATAAAGGCCTCTCATACAGAGGAAAACGCATAAGACACAGAATGCAGAAAAATGTCTCTAAACGTTACCTTTTCATCTTAAACCCAAACAAAACACATTTTGCTCCTGCAAAAATAACAAAGGCAAAACAGACAGACAACTTTCACTGAAAGCCAATGATTTCTGCTGATAACAGCAACTAAAACCTTCAAGTCTTGTCTCTCAGGCATTGTGCCAAGTATCAGTTAGACTACAAAACACACATTAGTTAAAAAAAATTAAAACAAACAAAACCAAAGCAAAAACATGCTTCCCAGTATGCTTACAAAATTCAAGGAATTACATATAGCAGAAGTAAATCAAATTTTTAACTTAAAATTTTAACATTTTAATTAAAATTTTAATTAAAGTAAAATTTTCCCCAACACCTAATAAACATGATATGTAAGGACAAGCAAAAGAACTCTACAAGTATTTACCTTGGCTGGATTCTGTGACTTCAGGTTTTTGCGACAAATGCTTCGTTCCTTCTTTGCCTTTTTTTAATCTGCTCCTCTCAGCTGGCGTAGGCAGTTTTTGTCTGAGAGGTTTCAGTTCAAATGCCTGAAAGGCTATAACTGGAGGTTTCTCCTCAGGAGGTACTTCTTTTATAGCATCTGTTGCAATACTGTTATTATCTACAGGTACTTGGTCCTCATTGTTCACTGTTTTATCAGCACCTTGTTCATTTTCTTCCTTGTTGCTCAAAGCCAGTTTTTCATCCTTATTAATGTACTCAAGTTCTAATTGTATCTGCTTATACTTCAAGAGCAGATCCTCAAAACTTTCTTCTGCAGAGTTTTCACTTTTAGAAGAGTAATTCTGCTTTCTAGATGGGGACCTTCCAAAAATTTTGGCTGAATTACTGGTCAAGAAAACTAAGACAAGAACAAGTGGCAATATTACCACTGAAGACTAAAATGAAACAAATAGAATTTAAGATTATTCCCATATATTTAATTTTACCTTAAGGCTAGCTTGGAAAAAGTGCTTTATACAAATGAACAGCATGCAAAAGACGTATCCATTATTCTATATTGACACCTTAAATAACCATTTCCTCTAACAATTTAAAATACCCTACTTATGACAAGAATTTAATTGCTGAGAAGTCATGTCCCTTGCTCACACCATCCTCCCAGAAACAACAGCTGTAATGCTGAGACAATTCCCTATCACAAAGAATCCAACTTCCAGAGTTCATAACTCAAGTATCAACTCCCCATTTGACATACTGAGAAAAGTCAAATTAATTCTCACTCATTTCACCCTTTCATAAAATGCTGAGTGTAACCACAGCACAATTACACACTGCAGTAACTGCAGCTCAACAAATTAAGCAGAGCACAGAATAATCAATAACTGAACGGAATAAAAAAGTAGCTAAAAGTTTGCAACAAAACATTCAAAAAACACTAAAAGAGGAATGGTAATTACTAACTACTCAGAAAAGGTTGTCTATGCATGCCCAAGGGATAGATGTTTTTGACAACATGTTGTCCAGTCCAGGAAATTGAAATATTCTTAGGCAACTATCCAGAAAAAAAGTTCTCATTATTACAGATTCACTTCCTCATACCTTAACATGACACTTGACAAGCTAAATTATCCTGTAAAATAATTATGCTCGAGGGGAAATCTTTTAGGATACCTTATCAAGTTTAACTCATTTGACTTTCAATATCAACCTCACTGTGATAACAGCTGACTCACGCCCAGTTACGCAAAATGCTTTTTAATCAACATCATCTCTTAATACAGGGAGTAAAGCTAACAGCTAAAACAGGTGTCCTCCGAATGTAGGCCTAGTAAATCTACAAGAATATAACTTTATATGTGTCCTTTGCTCACAACACGCACCAATAACTCGGATGCTTCATTATGTTAACTTCTAACACAAGTACGAAGAATCTAGGCATGTGTCCTACAAAAGCAACTTCTGTAGTATCAGGAAATGTTTTCCTATACAATGCTTTCTTAAGCATCAGCACAAAAAGCAGAAACTAGTAAAGATAAACTACATGAAATCCAGAAAGCAATCAAATAATCTATAAATATGCTGAAAATACCAAGAGGTTTATGTAGTAACTGTAGCTCAACAAATGAGACAAAGCACAGAATACACTATAATACCAAACTGTGTAATAAACCTATTTGTCAAATTCACTTCCAACATATTTCTATTTAAGAGAAAGAAAAAGCAGCTACATTAGCAATTCTGAGTCACAGGAAAGTCTGACACTAATTAAGTGATTTAACAATCTGTAATAATAAGTCTATTATTTAATATGAAAACACTTCAATAAATACTTCAATAAATTCTAGAGTCATCTAGAGTTGGGTAACAAGACAAAGCTTTGAGTGCTTGGGTTAATACAATTGCTAGAGCTCCCAGAAGAGTCTTAATGAGAAACTGTGTTTCATTTATGTAGAATTTTTGTACGTGGTTCTACACACAGAATGCAAGACTACAATGAGTGCTATGAAAGACAGACAGGCATATATACATTAAAATAATGGTTATTCTTCAATCAACAACCTATTCTTCATCCTACAACCAAAAAAAGAGAGCAACAAAAAACTGGTGGATTAGAAGAAAAAAAATACACTGTGAAGAGTTCAGAATTCAACAGGCACAGAAAGTCACATTTTTGTCCTGTATTTCAGGCTGAAAATTCCAGAATTCTCTATGGAAGGATTTCTGCAGAATGACTATCCAACATCTTCATGTTAAAGCTGCTAGGAATTAAAAGAGAAAAGCCTGTTAAAAGCTAACACCCAAAGAAAAGTAACCTGAGTTCCACTGCGTCATTTACTCCACTTATACATAAACTCCTGCAAGCTGCTGTGCAAAGTATTAGTTCCAAAGATAAAGAATAAAAAGCCACCTCACTCTTAGCAGACACACAAACATTCCACTTTCCTGGAGGAATTCCAAATACTACTCCAGGCCACAAGCCTCCGTGTACCCGTTGATGCGAAGATCTCTTCTGAAGTCACATGCCCATGAACTACACCCCTACTCCATCAACAGTATCAACAAGGGGTACCTGACTATTTAGGGATACTGTAATATTGAATCCTTTAGGCAGCAAGAATATGAAAAATACAGGAAAGAACTTACACTAAATGAAAATCATGGCCATTCCTTAACTATATGATCCACAAACAACTGTATGTCACCTATTAAAGGGCAACAACATTAGAACTTTATCACTTTTAAACAGAAGAGCGTACTTTAAGTATTGGGGAACAGGGAAGATTTCTTAATTTCCTTCCTTTGGTTTGAAAATGGAATTACTGGTTTCTGAATGATCTTTTAATTAAACTGGAGGAGACTCCATATCATACTAACAAGCTTTGCAAGGTCTGCTTAGGATGATCAATATGATTGCCCTGCAAATTACTTGTTACACAGAAAGTAAGCATTTTCTGGCATTCAGCACAACACTGCAAATTAAGGTTACTTTACAATCCATTTTCAGCACTAGAACTGTCGTACTGTGCAACCATGGGCAAATCACATCTTCACTTGCTGCCTCTCAATGTCCTACCTTTCAATGAACAGTTTTTCTGAAGACTTTAGTAATGCTGTAATTTTACCAAATCAGATTGACTAAAAGCATCTCCTTTATCTCTAGTTTACATATTCCACCAACATTTTTAAAAAATCCCACCACGAATAAATATTGTATCTAAATTAACACAAGGATCCAATGAGTGGCTTTCAAAGCCTTAAGCACTGGCACAAGTAGGAAAAATTCCTGTTTCTTCGATCAACCAGCAGAGTCAAACAATGCACATCCTTTGACTACTGGTACAGAGGACAACAAAACACTGTAGGATTCTGGAGAACAGGCTTTAACCACTTGTTTTCTCTCAGTGTTTTTCACACTTGTCTACGGTTTCAGTTAGGCAACAATGCAGTTACATCAAGTTTCAGTATCAGGCTGCCCCTAAGTTAGACTCAGCATCAGTTCTTCCTGTCTCTTCTATAGCAAACCTAAAAGAAAATGAGGTATTTTAACAAAGTCACCTAAGCAAGTCTAAGAGCAATCTGCAGAGAATGTCCTACGCTGAATGCTGAGGGTGGCTTTATAGCGAAATAGGCATTTCCTGCATCACCCAAACTCCCATATAAACCACACCGTCTGTATACAGTCTTAGTTCAACTTAAAGTTAACTTCACCTATATGTAACAGCCTCTGAAGGGCTGGAAGCACAAACGAAATAACAGTGGATCTTTTATTGCCCAATGAGGGAAATTAACAAGCTTAGGGTTTCAGCTTTACAACCAAGCCACTTTAATTATACGCATTAAAACTGCCGCACTGACCCCACTTCACAATATTCACACTTCGGGCTAAAAAAGCAGCCACCTCGAATCCCATCGGGTAAGGCTTTGTTCCAGGCTATACTTCTTCCTCACACGGGACTGATCAGCCACCAGGTTGCAAGCCAGGTCACGGCAGGAATCCGGCTTCCTAACAGGCTATCCTCGAGAAGCAGGGCCTGCTTGCTGCCCCAGCCAAGCCCTGAGGCTGGAAGAGCAGCCTCCTTTTCCGTTAGGACTCCGGTATAGAAGTCCCACTGCCAGAGCCGGAGGGCACAACGTCCCCTCCCACGGCTTTCGGCCACGTAGCGCGGTACCGGCACTCCCAGGCCCACCCCAGCAGCACGGCACCTCCCGCCCCCGCTCCCCCTCACGTCTCAAGGATACATTTTCGCGGTGAGGGCTCCCTCCAGCCCTGGCCGCTACCGAACCCGGCACCGCCTCCCCCTACGGGCGGCCTCCCCGGAGGGTTGCCGCCCCGATCTCCGCCGCCTCGGTTCCTACCCCAGCGACCTCCGCCCCTGTAGGGCCGGCCTCGGAAGCGGAATCGGTCCAGGGCATTGTGGCTGCGCTCCCAAAAGGAGAGCCGGGGGCCCGTGTCGGAGTGCGATCCCGACGGCATCCGCGACGCCGGCATGGGCGGCGGATGGGAGCGGAACGAGTCCTTAGGCCGATACCCGCCGTGACCGTGCGGGTGCCCCATCTCCGGCGGGGGCTGGTGCCGTGAGCGGGGGAAGGGGCGCCCGGAGGAAGAGGAGAGGGACATGCCCCCACGGACGCCGGGAGGCGGCCTGCGCCTAGAGTAGGGCCTGCTGCTGACGAGGCCGCCGCCGGGCTCGTAGCCGTAGGGCCTACAGCAGTTGTCATCGTCGCTGATTTCGCCGTCTTCCAGTTCCCCTTCTTCCTTCGGGGAGAGCCTGCTACGATCCAGCGCCGCCTTCGTAGGCGCGGCCGCCGCCTCCGCGGCCGCCATGGGGCCCAGGCCAACGGTCTCGGCGGAGCAGAGCGCGGCGCGGTCCGCCCCAGCCACTAGGCCAGTTTCGCTTCCTGCGCGGAGCGGGGTGGAGCAGAACAGAGCGGGACGTCCCCTCCGCCCCGCCCCAGGCCCTGCGGACTATCGCGAGACCACGCCTAATCCCCCTACCCGAGAGAGCGAGGCACGATACGTAGGACGATAAACAAGGGAGGAAAGGAGGCGGGGAGCGCTGGGTGTCCTGGGTAATGTAGTTCCCACTGCGGGGCACGGCCGTGTACGGCAGGGGCGGGGAAAGCCGGCGGCTCAGCCTATAGCGGGGCGGTGGCGGGCGCTAATGGAGGTTTGACTTGCCGTGTTGGCAAAGGAGGTCGCCATCTTGCCCAAGGGAATTGTCTGCCTTGGTAAGGAGAGAAGTGAAGCCGTGTTGACTGGCTGCATAGCTGTGGGTTGCGCTGTTCTCTACCATAAGAGTGTTAATGTCAACCTCTTTTAGCACCGTCCGAGGTAGCGCCAACTGTAGCACTCCTGGGGCGCTGGTCTTCCTGGGTGCTCATGTGGGTGCTTGTTCCGCTGAGCCACAGCCCTTCCTCCATTGTTGGGGGCCGTGTCCTGCAGCCCCCCAAAATGGCGCACAGGCTTATAAAGAAGGGAAAGGAGTCGGTGTTCTGGCACTGCCCAGCACCCTGGTGTATGTCATTAATCTGCCAGCTGCCTCCCAGTAGCTCAACTGCTGCTAAGTATTTAAAGGATGATTCTGCGAAGCCTTCCTGACCTTGATTCAAAGAAATCTCCAGGAACTCTCCAACAAAGTTTAAATTGACAAGCAGGAATTCTTTATTGCGGCGCCAGGAGGCACGGGGGATAGCTCCTCCTAGCGTATCTCCTCCGAGCATCAAGCAGACTGTGATTGTATTGTCCTTAAACAGACATCTTCATTCGATTACATATATTACATGCTTCCAGAGAATCCCTCCCACATGCGCACTAAAATGTGGTAGTGGGCCTTGTGTCCCCTGGTGGTTATTTCTTCATCACTTCATTTTAGGATCGTTGTCGTGTCAGTAACCACCAGGTGGTTCTGGCAAAGCTTATCTTAGTCATTTCCTTTTCTCTGTAGTTGCTAACAAATCCTAATGTCTTTGGAGTTACTTAACTACAACCCTATTCTTCAATCCACCCCATTCTTCAGTTCCCCCTTTTCTTGTCCTATTACAAATTCTTTTGCAACTGAGTTTTATACAAGTCCAGATTATGATTGATGCAGTCTCACATGTATGGGTCCTGAAAACTCGACTCACCATATCTTCTCTGGCTCTGGTGCTTTCTTGGCTCTTGAATAGTGTATCCAAGCAGGTTGTTCCTTCATCTTCACTGCTGTAAAGGTAGTCAGTAATACCTGGTATGTCCACTCCACTCCTCTTCTATGGGATCACCTGCAAAATTCTTAATATAAACCCAATCTCCTGGCTTAAAAGGATGAATAGGATAATCTAAACCTCTGGCCCTGGTCCCTAACACTCTGCCGTTTATTTCTTCTAGCTGTTTTCCCAAGTTTACCAAGAACTGTTGAAGGTATCCTTCTCCTACTTCTTGCAGGCTCTTTCCTTTAAATTGAGATTGATATGGCCTTCCATATAGAATCTCAAATGGTCTTATTTCTTCCTTTGACCGAGGTTTTGTTCTGATTCTCAGTAAGGCTAATGGTAGTGCTTGATACCAATATAACCTAGTCTCTTGACAAACCTTTCCAAGTTGTTGTGTAATTGATTCATTTTTTTCACTTGTCCACTGGCCTGAGGCCTATATGGAACATGTAATTGCCAGTCTATTTCAAATTTCTTGCTGATGTCTTGTAATAATTTTGCACTGAAATGTGTACCACAGTCAGAGGAGATAGTTGCTGGTACCCCAAAACAAGGTATTATTTCATTTAAGAGCACCTAAATCACTTGGTTTGCATTATTTGCCCTGCAAGGGAATGCTTCTGGCCACCCCGAAAAAGTATCTATCAATACCAACAAATATTGATAACCTCCTTTCCTAGGTAATTCAGAAAAAACTATTTTCCACTGTTGTCCCAGATAATTCCCTTTTACAATTGTCCCAACCTGATTCCTGTTTTCAGTCTTGGGGTTATTTTTCAGACACAGTTGACATTGCTTTGTCATTAATTGCACTATGGTATATAAATTTCTTCCTATGATCTGTTTGTTTAAATGTTTATACAAGGCATTACTTCCTCAATGAGTTTTGTTATGTTCTTCTTGTAACAACTTCCATAATTGATTATAGAGGATCACTACTCACCCATTAGGTATTTTTATCCAGCCCTTTTCATTTTCCTGTCCTTCCAAGTTTTCAATTAGTTTCGTATCTTCCTTAGAGCACCTAGGTTTATTTTGCTCAATTACCAGTTTACTGTCAGGAATTAAGGACATAACCTCAACTCCTTCTGTTTCTGCCGCCCGTTTAGCCTCAGGATCAGCCAAATTATTTTCAGTCTCTTGATCAGAGTTACCTTTTTGATGTCCTTTACAATGTATGATAGCCACTTCATTAGGTCATTGTACAGCTTCTAACAATCGCAGAATTTCCATTGTATGTTTGTCTTCCCTGGGTATGTAAAAGTCCTCATTCTTTCCAAATTGCTCTGTGTGCATGAACTACACCAAAGGCATATTTGGAATCAGTCCATATGTTTATCCGCTTCTCCTTTGCCAACTCCAAGGCTCTAATCAGGGCTATTATTTCTGCCTTTTGTGCTGAGGTGTTAGAGGGTAATGGTTTAGCTTCTATTGCCTTTGAAGTTGTAGCTATGGCATATCCTGCTTTTCATTTACTGTCTTTAACAAAGCTGCTGCCATCAGTGAACCAGGAATCTGCACCCTCCAAAGGCTCCTCCTTCAGGTCTGTTCGGCTCGAGTATACTGTCTGTGTAGTAGCCAAGCAGTCGTGAACCAGTGGTTCTGTAGGGGTTTCCTGAAGGAAAGATGCTGGATTCACAAACATTAGTGATCACAATTTCCACATTGTCCAGTTCTACTAGTATGGCTTGATACTTCAAGAAATGCAATGGTGATAGCCAGTGTGTACCTTTTTGTTCTAGGACTGTTGATACTCCGTGTGACACCAACACAGTGATCTTTTCTCCCAGTGTAAATTTTCAGGCCTCTTGGATGGTTAAGGTAACTGCTGCCACTGCTCTCAAGCATCCAGGCCTGCCTGTACTTGGTTCGTCCAGCTGTTTTGAAAAATAGGCCACTGCTGTTTTATAAGATGCCAATCTTTGAGCCAAAACCCCCAAGGCTATTTCCTGTTTCTCATAGGAATATAGCCAGAAGTGTTTAGTTATGTCAGGGAGCCTTGGAGCTGAAGCTCTCATGAGTTCTGTCTTTAAACTTTTAAATGCTTCTTCAGCTTGATCTGTCCATTTTAGAAAGGTTGGATTTTCTTTTAGCAGCTCATATAAGGGTCTTACCGGAACACCATAATCATGGATCTACAGTCGACACCATCCTGTCATTCCCAGAAATGTCTGGAGATCTTTAACCTTGGATGATCATGGTGTTTGACAGATTGCTTTCTTCTGAGCTGCTCCAAGTTCTCCTGTCATCCTGTTGTCCATTCTAAATAAGATGCTCAAGTTCGAATTAGTTGAGCCTTCGATTTAGATACCTGGTATCCATTTAGCCCCAGAAAGTTTAACAATTCTACAGTCCATTGAACACATTCTGTCTCAGTTTCGGTAGCAATTAACAGGTCGTCAACATATTGTAGTAAAGTGCCTGTCTGGGTGGGTGCTTTCCGGGATTCTAATTCTCTGCCAATTGATTTCCGAAAATGGTTGGACTGTTTTTAAATCCCTGAGGTAACACTGTCCAAGTGAGCTGTGTCCTTCTGTTTCAGGGTTTTCCCATTTGAAAGCAAATAAATTTTGACTTTCTTTGGCCAGGGGCAGACAGAAAAATGTATCCTTTAAGTCCAGAACAGTAAACCACTTCTGATTATTACTCAATTTAGTCAATAAGTTATAGGAATTAGCTACTACTGGATAAATGTCCTCCACAATTTTGTTGATTGCTCTGAGATCTTGAACTAATCTGTAACTTTTCCCATCAGATTTCTTTACTGGCAGAATAGGAGTATTATGTTCCGATTCACATTCAATCAATGATCCATATTTTAAAAATTTATCAATGATTTCTTTGATTCCCTTCCAATCCTCCAATTTTAAGGGGTATTGTTTTATTCTAACTGGGCAGGCCCCCTTTTCATTTCTACTTTAATAGGCAAAGCATTTTTTGCCTTACCTGGAATTTCAGATGCCCATACTCCCAGATATACCTGGTTAAAGACTTCTTCTATATCAGGAAGGTTCTCATTAATTTTCTGTTGGATAAGCTCAGAATTTTAATCAGCTGATCATCTTTTACATTCAATTCCATTTCTCCTTCTTTAAATGTTATTATTGCCTCCAAATGTTCTAATAAGTCTTGTCCCAGTAAGGATTTTGGTGAATTTGGCATATATAAGAATTTATGCACACCAGTCTGTTTTCCCAATTTATATTTTAATGGTCTTAGAAAGAATGCTTTTTCCCAGTGGCCAGTAGTTCCCCCAACTGTAACTAATTCTTTTCCAACCGTAGTTAAATTTTGATTTAGTGCTGAATATGTCGCCCCTGTATCTATCAGGAATTCTATCTCATTTTTCCTTCCCCTAGCTTTAATTTAACCAGTGGATCTGCTAGGATAGATTCCCCAGGTCTCCTGTAGTTCAGTCACTCATGTTTCCTGTTGTTTCCATTGAGGACAGTCTTGCTTCCAGTGTCTGAATTCCTTGCATTTTAGACACTGATTAGGTTCTACATTGGGAGAAAAATTTGCTCTCCCCTTTACTGACCATTTCTCCTCAGCCTCTAACTGGTATTCCTCTTCCTCTCCTCTGCCTCTAACTGCTATTCCTCTTCCTTTGCACCCTCCTCTGCTTCCCCCACAGGTCCCTGTGTGCCCTGAAGCAGCTGCTGTAGCAGTTACTATCATTCTTCCTAGCTCTTCCTCTTTTATCTGTTCCCGATTTCTGCAAACTTTCTGTGCCTCATCTACTAATTTTTCTATATTTTGACTGTCAGGTCCTGATAATTTCTGAAGCTTTCTTCTAATATCTTCTGTTGTCTATCCTAGAAATAAGTTAGCGATTTGTAATTTCCCTTCAGTAGAAGAAGGGTCTAAGATAGTATATATTCGCATTGCTTCTCTTAATTTGTCTAGGAATTCGGTCTGTGTTTCTTTTGGTCCTTGTTTTATTTCCAATAGAACTGCCCAATTTACAGCTTTTGGTATTCTGATTCTGGTATCTCTTTAAAGCAGCATAATCTGCTGGATCATATAGTCCCAGTCTGGTATAGTCAAAGGAACGTGTTCTTCCAATCTTCCTGCTAATGCACTAGTGATTATTTGGGCATTAACCTGAGCACAAGCTGATTTTATCACCAGTTGCTTTCTGGTTTCAGTTAATGCATCTAATATTAAGTCTATATCTCTCCAATTAGGATCCTGACTTTTATCAATTTGGATTGTTTTGCTACTCCTATTGGATTGTTTCAATAATTTTCGCAATCTGTTTCCAAGTATCTAAGTCTCCCATTGAAAAATTTAGTCTTATTCTGGTTCATCCCTCCAGTCTCATTGCTTCCCTTAAAGGTGCCTGTGTCACAGGTCCTGTTTTACTACGGACACGAGCAGCAATTGGGGTACCTTTAAATTCTTTTCTGCTATTATCATTACTATTCATTCCTTCCTCCTCATCAGAATCAGGAGGACTTGCAGCAGGGGTCCCTGTATTTATTGGACCTTGCGGGTTTTGTGTTGCAAATGTCAGGGAGACATAATCTTCTATCCTATCTTCCTCCTTTTTTCTCAATTTCAAATACATTTCGCCTATGTCACATCCTGAACAACATCTGCCTAATTTGGGTTTCAGTCTTTTTCTATCCTTTTCTGAGGCTAGAATCAGAGGATCAGGTGATGCTCTATTCCACATTCTTTCTGCCACTCTGGATGACAGTGTGAAAAACATATCTGCATACATTACTTCATCCCATTTTCCTTGCCGCCTTAAAAGTAAGATTAATTGCAACAACGTATTATAATTCAAAGTCTCATTTTTGGGCCACTTTTCCTGATCCTCTAAGGTATACAATGGCCACCATTGGTTAGAATAATAAAAGTCTTTTTATTTACCGAGCCCCTGGGGGATCCTCCTAATTCTTTCCAAGGAGCCAGAATACATCCCAAAGGGCTCTTTTCTAATATTTCTCTGCTCTGTCGATTTCCCATTATTTTCTTATACACGCTATACACACACCCACTCACACGGGATCCCAAAAATTCCACTCACTTGCTCACAATTTTTAAAACAAAGACAAAAACATACACCAAGTACACAAATACTAGTTAGCAGCACAGTAAAAATAAAAACAGTTTGCCGTTCATTAATTACTCAAGGACAGCATCAAATACCTGTTTTCAGAAATTGGGTCAGATACCAGAAAAATACAGCTGCGTTCCCTCATATGACATCTCCTATGCCTTGTGGAACAATTCAGAATGGTTACCTGTATACCAAACGGACGCTAGCAGCCAGGTATACGGCTCTACTTATGAGAATTTTCTGTCCTGGTTTACAGAAGGCTTTCTTTACCCTGCGTATGCCATACGGAATATTAATCATGTTCCTGCATTCCTGCGTTGGACGTCTCCTACACCTTATGAAACACTAATCGGCTTTCCTGCACAGGACGTCTCCTATGCCTTATGGAATGCCATAAAATAAAATAATTGAAAGAATGCCTTTACAATAATGGTGGCGGTCCTTGTCTGCTCCCGCAGTGATCCAAGTGAGTAGAGGGGTCCCTCCTGGGAAGTTTTTCCCAGGGGCCCCAGAGATTGCTGTCCTCAGCAGGTCCTGCAGCTGAGCAGAGAGCATCCCTTCATGGTCACCAGATTGATTTGGAGAAATCTCCAGGAACTCTCCAACAAAGTTTAAGTTGACAAGCAGGAATTCTTTATTGCAGCGCCAGGAGGCATGGGGGATAGCTCCTCCTAGCGTATCTCCTCCGAGCATCAACCAGGCTGTGATTATATTGTCCTTAAACAGACATCTTCATTCAATTACATACATTACATACTTCCAGAGAATCCCTCCCACATGCGCACTAAACTGTGGTAGTGGGCCTTGTGTCCCCTGGTGGTTATTTCTTCATCACTTCATTTTAGGATCGTTGTCATATCAGTAACACCAGGTGGTTCTGGCAAAGCTTATCTTAGTCATTTCCTTTTCTCTGTAGTTGCTAACAAATCCTAATGTCTTTGGAGTTACTTACCTACAACCCTATTCTTCAATCCACCCTATTCTTCAATCAACCCGATTCTTCAACCTGTAATTACTTTGAAGCTCGGATTGGCCTTATGGCTTCTGTGACTATAAAGTGAGCATCAGAGAAGGTAAAGCAGTTACATAAACTCCTTAAATCATTAGTCTGAATGTCACTTTCGTTGAGTATTCTGTTGCTGCCTCATTGGTTGTTTCAGGGCATTGACATCCTGTCGGGGTGTTGTCTGGTGAACAGTGATTACTTTTCTGGGCAGAAGGAGAAACATTATTTTAAATAAAGCCTGTCAGACTTTCTGAGTCACATTGGTGTCTCCTGGAAAACTTAGAAAACTTGACTTTTAAAACTTGTGGCACAGACCCTGAGAGTTTCTTTGCAAAGGCCAGGTTGGACAGGGCTTTGAGCAACCTGGTCTAGTGAAAGGTGTTCCTGCCTATGGCAAGGGGTTTGGAAATGGATAATCTTGAAGCTCCCATCCAACCCAAACCAGTCTATGATTCTGTGATCATACATGCTAAACATCTTTGCGGACTTGCCATGGTTCTCAAACTTGGAGAAGGACTGTTGCTTTTTTGTTCTTTTCTTGAGGGTAAATTATGAAGGGTTGGTAGTTTTTGGTTTAGGGTTTTTCAGTGAATAATGTGCTGTGAATGTGCAATTACCAAAAATAAAATTCAGTATCATATTAGTATTTATTTTTCTTTGCCTTTCTCTCGAGTTCTTTTGATCCAACAGGAATAGAGAGAGTGGACAATGCATATGCTTTGTAAAGTTCAAAATGTTGTGCTAAATAAACTTACTTTTCTTTGAACAAAACACTCTGCATCATCATGTTTTGATCAAACTGGACAAACTACATGACTTAGAATAGATACCATTCCAATGACTTGGCTTTGTACAAAATTCAGGGTAATGGAATGCATATATCAATCATGTCCTAAATTTCTCCAGTTTCTTCTATTTAGAACAGTGTGAGTTTTATTAAGATACTTGCAAGGAAGAATGAAGCAAGTTAAAAGTTTGGATTTGGTATTTAAAGGTGGGATGAAACGGGAGTGGAAATGGAAGGTTTCCTAATGGTACAGGGAAGTTGGAACTAGATGGTCTTCAAGGTTCCTTCCAACTCAGATCATTCTATGATTCTGTATCTATCATACTGCAGTAGTTGGTGTGTTATTTGCATCAATTCTTCATCTCAAACAGATGTTATCTTTAGAAATGGTGGTTCATTGATGGCTTATACTATTTTGCATATCCCACAGTACTAAAACCACCTGCAGATATGACACAGGACCTGCTTAATACTTTCTGAAGTAGCAGCTGGAGGGAGGTCAGGCAGGTTTCTTAAGCTGTGCTAGGTTCCTATGTTTGTGTCTGAAATCTGACCCACTGTAGTTACAAAGAAATTTCAATATCACTACATCTATGCTGCAGAAATTTCCCTCCCAGCAGATGTTTATTTACTTGGGCATTCCAAACCTTTGCATGTATCTGGTTCTAATTTCAGTTGTACAGTTACCTTTATTTCTAAGTAGTTTACACACCAGTAGGGAATTAGTATAAGCATGCAAAGATTTGTGGTCAATGGCTCAGTGTCCAGCTGGAGACCAGTAACAAGTGGTGTCCCTCAGGGATCAGTGTTGGGACTGGTC
>WYDI02025462.1:0-25271 GCA_009867235.2 Psittacus erithacus | reverse complement strand
TAAGGGTGGTGAGGCACTGGAATGGGTTGCCCAAGGAAGTTGTGAATGCTCCATCCCTGGCGGTGTTCAAGGCTAGGTTGTACAGAGCTTTGGGAGACATGGTTTAGTGTGAGGTGTCCCTGCCCATGGCAGGAGGATTGGAACTTGATGATCTTAAGGTCCTTACCAACCCTAACTATTCTATGATTCTATAAATGAGAAGTATTGAAGATTACTTGATATTATAATCATAACTGGGCAACAGAATCCTTTGCTGACAAAACAGAAGTTGTAGGATTTTGTTGTTTGGTTTTTGGGGGTTTTATTTAAAAAAAAAAGGCAAAATTTTTCATTCTGTAGTTCTCAGCCTCAGCAACAAAATGGTTAATTGCATCTATGCCAGCTGCTTCATTAATCCAGTTAACTGTTAGACAAACCCTGCAGGAAAACAGAAGACAACAGCCTTTCTATGCTTACCCTCCTCCCAGACCATACTTGCCTATAGGAACTGACTGATGGCAGAGCCACCTTGTTCAGCTTGAAGGCTGAAACTGTAGAAAATTCCATGCTTAGTCAGGAAACACAGCAAACCAGCAGAGGTAAGTATGAACTGTATTTCCCCTGCTAAGATTTAAGACAAAATGTCTAAACATGTGAGATTTGGACTCAATCACTTTTCACTGACCTACTCTAAGCAGATGGGCTAATGAACATTAAACCTTCACATTGAGACAAAAGTTCTTCAAGTTCCTCTGCTACTAGTGGTTATAGACTAGGCTTTTTGGAGTAGGGATAAGGAAAGCAGGAGAGATCTGTGAAAGAAGTTGTACTTTTTCAGGCTTTGCTGTATTTCATCAGTCTTTTCTGAACAAACATCTTTGTTCACGCAGTAAAAGCTGAGGAAGGATACTAGAGTGTTATCTTAAAAACAGGAGAAATTTATTACACTGTAAGGCTGAAGGATCCAGCATAGCACATGAATCTTTGCCTCCTAAATGCAATCTGGGAAACTGATTTCTAGCACTGTGGGTCATTCTGTTCTTCATGAGCTTTTTCTGAACCTCATTCTTTTGGTGCTATTAGAGGCTTTACTGACTTAACATATTCCCACAATCATGCACTGCTCAGACTGACTACCACAGACCAGCATTCCTCTAGAACCCAACCCGAATCAAGCCAAATGCTTACAGTGAAAGACAAAGTAATATAGAGGTAATGGAAGCTAAAGCCTTATTAACAAAAAACCCAAAAAGCAAAACAATAACGAAAAACAAAAAACCAAAAAACCACCACCAAAATCCAATCAAAATACAAAAAACATCCCCACAAAAATTAGTAATTTATGGTATGGGGCACGAAAGATATGCATAATCTTATCTCTGGCTATAAAATTCCAGGTGCAGTGTCCTTCCTTCCCAAAGAAGGGGCACTTGACTTGCATTTTGTTTCTCCAACACCACAAAAATTGTGCAGTAAACCTTCTGTGAGGTGGGATCTATCACTGAGAGCCTGCACTCCACAGATGAACATGAAAAGAGTTTTAAAACTGATTTAGTGCAAACCATAGGAATAATTTCTCCCAAATTTGCAGATATAGTAAGCCATGGAATTAGTTTCCAACACGCTAAGGAAAGTGATCAGCTTTTACAGCTGAACCAGAAAGAAATAAAGAGAAGTTCAAGGTCCCAGGGGTCTACTGCTCTACAGTCTCTGCTACATAGAAAACTGGACAGCAGGACAGGCTTCAGTTTTTTTCTTTCTTATAGCTGAATATTCTATCTGCAGTCATTTTGCTCTGCAGCTAAATCTAAGTCTGCAAGGGATGACAAAGGGTACATTATAGCTGCATTGTTTTGCCTTTGCCAGGGATTGAGAATGATGTATTTGGGATTCAGCAGGTGTATTTACAGTAGTATTAGTGACCCACATAACATTGGATCTATGTTTTGAAATATTTACAAGAGTAGCAGTCAACAGTTCTTTATCTACAATACCCTTTAATACTTGTCTCCTCTTTTCTTGTCACCTTTATTCATCCTGCTTTTTTTGTTGTTTTTCGGCTCTGATATTATTTGTTGACTGTGATATTGGTCATTTTTTTTTAATAACAAAGGAAAAAATTAGATGTATCCAAATCATCCAGGAATCAAATAAGTTTCCACAACGATGAGAAGAATTCCAAGCTTTAAGAATTTTGGAAAAACTTACAGAACACTTGCAAGACATGTAGAACAACTGTCTGCGGATACTACCTCAGCCATCCTCAGAAATTTTCCCTAGTAAAAGGAAGATTGCATAAGGACTCATTCACTTCCATTCTCAGAACAGTAGCACTTAGCTTTAGGACCAGATTCCTGTTATTGGTTTCACCTAAGATCTGGTCAGGAAAGCCATGGGCCAAGAAAAGAAAGCTGAACAGAAAAAGATCTTTCTTCTAATTTCTGATTTGAGGAGTGATTAATTATGTTGTTATTTAACAGACTCTTTATGACCATGGACATTTTGGTTCCCTGTGCTATGTCATACATGCACCCGCATCACAGTAACACTGTAAAAACAATCAATCCTCTTTTGGTACTGGGGTATGTGTGAATACCTGTCCAACTGGATCTCTGCTTGAGTAAAATGTGGGCAGAGGCAGCATATCCTTGTTGTGATGAAGGGCTAAATCCTGAAGCCTCTTCAGCCCATATCTCTCTACAGAGACAAAATTCCTGAATTAGAAATAAAGGTAACAATTCCTCTCTGCCCTTTCCCCAAGATCATCTGCTTAGAAATACCATTTATTAATTTACATAAACTTATACCAACTTAAGCAGTCTACCTACTCGAACTTACATAGGGAAACTAGGGAAACAAACCTGTTTCCAGCCTAAATAGCCTATGGAGTAAAATTTCAGGGGGAAAAAAAAAAAAGTTAAAATCATTCCCCAGAACTGAAAATTGAAGCAGTACTCCATACGCTACTACCAGCAGCAGTGGAGCAATTTTCCAGCTCAGATAAGCAGCTAAACAAGAAGTAGGAAACCCAAAGAGAGGGATAGGTTTAAATTCCAGACATAAATTGTCTCTCCACAACCTCAGAGTCAAAGATGCACTAGCAGAAGGCTGCCCAGTAAGAGAAAACAGCAGAACATTTAACAATTGAATGGTTTTATTTCACTGGCCTTTTTTTTTTTTTCCGTGTTTTTTTTGTTTTGTTTTGTTTTGTTTTTTGTTTTGTTTTGTTTTTTTCTCTCTTTTCTCTTCCTGAACAAGACAGTCAGGTGGAGGGCTTGGAGCAGAAGCACAGAAGCAACCAAACACCAGTGGTGGCCTAGGCATTACCAAAAGGCAAGGGCAATATTCTGTTGGGTATTTTCCTCCGCTTCTGAAGCTCTTCTAAACTAGCAAGTTAAACCATTCACAAACATGCTTTAATTATAATAATTAAGCATCCAGATCTGTCAGTCCTAATCAGTTAAATCTCCATAGTAGCCGGCCCTAGATATACCTAGGGAATTAAGGTAAATGGAGTTAACGGTTACCCAGATCGGCTACTGCAGATTTAAACAGTCCCTATACAAATTTAGGTCACATTTGTAATAGTACAGACGTCACTGAATTAAGGAACACGAGCTTCTTCAAGAGTAGGGTACAGCTGGATCATCTCAATTCTAATGCCAGCTCATTCATTCTAGCTGTATACAAGGACAACACAGGATGGAGAGTACTGATGGACAGGAGATGTTCCTGCTGCCAAACACTAAGAAAACAGGTATAAGAAAGGTGAAAAGGGGCTCCTGTGAGACTATCTAATACTGTGATTGGACACTCAGCGACAGACACAATCTCACCCCAAATGGCGAACAGCGCCTTAAATAAGCAGAAATAAAGGGAAATTAGGACATGCAGCTTAAAAAGCTAGGGATTGCTAAAGTAACAAGACAAGGCAGGAGGACGTCACCACCTGTGAGCTTATTCTTTTCATTTTGCATTTTCAAGCTTTTATTAACAACAGGGAGCCTGAATCTTCCACTCATTTAACAAAGCTCACTTTGTACCTCTTGTAGGGTTGCGACTCCAAAGGCAAGGCCTCTGAGACTCAGAGCAGTTATCACAAGGTTCTCGATAAAATCGTAGGTGATAGCAGTCCTGACCATGGTGGCTGACAACTGTTTTAAGGCTGTATAATTATTTAGGGCAGGCAAGCCCTCAGGGACTGCCTTGAAGGAAAGAAGAATATTTTGCTTACGGCTTTTTTCTAAGACAGGAATGCTGAGAAATGGGCATCGGGATATGTTTTAAGCTAGAAATTTCACTGTCCTGTGCTGCAAAATTAAATTTCTGAGGTTCTGATTAAATGTTTTAGCTACAAGATTCTATTTGTGCTGAGCTAAATTATTTAATTGCATCACTATCCCCAAATATCCATCAGAATGGCCCGTTTATTTATAAAACCTGAAAATCATTGATGTCCTACCTCTGTGACAGTGGCAGCTAATGTCTACTTTCAGTCCTAACAGCAAATAGCACTTAACACTTATTCAGCACTTTCATGTAAGTATCTAAAACCAGTTTACAAACATTAATGAAATAAACCAAACAAGGGACAGGAAACTAAAGATAAGCAAAAAGATTGAGAAAATCTAAGCAAGTCAGCTAAGGCCTCAGGCAGAACTAGTGACAATGACCAAAGCAGCCTCCATCTCCTGTTTTGCACAACAGAGCATCTAGAATCAAAATAAGATATTGATTTTGAATACATTTAATGTTTGAAAACAAAAGTAACCTTTGTTATTTTGAATCAGGTTTTAAAAGCAAATGTAATTTTTACATTCATAACAGTTAGAATGAAATTGTGTTACTGAAATGTGTAAGCAACAGAAATCTCAGAATTGCATACATGTGGTATTTGTAGGAATTAGGTTACAAAATGAGCTCTACATTTTATAAGGGAAGCTTGTTTGATGCAATGTAGAAGAAGAAAACAATGATCAAAAACACTATGCTCAGAAAATTTTGCATATATGCAAAACCAGAAAAAAAAAGGATGGATTGGCAGAAGTCATTGCAAGCTCAGCTTCTATGTATTCCATTGTTATTTCTTTGTATTATTTTCTTTTTTAAAAGCTAGATAAAAACCAAAAGATTTACCACAAAATATTATGACAGCTCTGGACTTGAACAATGTTACAGTATCCCTTTTAAAGTTAAATCATACTTGACTATAGTTATAACAGTGTCCATAAAAATACAAACAACCTGAGGATAGTTCAGCTGCTGAATGCCCACTGATAGGGCTTTTTATTGTTGGACAAGATCATAATTCATACACTAACCCCATTTTCCCAATTCCCCAAGTTTCATTCTGTCAGGATTTGGAAATGTAGTGGAATTTATACTTACAACTATAGCAGAAGGAGGGAAACTGCAAGGGCTGCCAGTATCAAATGCTTAAAGAGTCAGGTCAATGCTGTAGGTGGCCCGCTCCCTTGCCCTCTGCTGAAGAGTGCTGCGGTGGTACAGGACCTAACAAAGGACAGCTCCTGGTGAAGGCAGTGTCTTGCGCTCTGGCAGGTGCAGCCACTCTATAGGGCCAAATACAGATTAAGAAATCACTGTCCTTGGTTTTAGGATTTGCCTCAGCAGCTAGGCATATCCTGCATTCAAGTCAAAGGACACATAAGGAGAAGGATGAATAAGAAAGAAACCAGATGACAAGGCTGGAAAATGTGGATAACATTCAAAATTAATATTACTTTGGCTTAATCTTGATGTAAACCAAGATGTGCTTAGAATATAACATAGCTATCAACATACCTGGAGGATACAGACTGCTATAATCTATAGAAACATTGTAATAAATTTCTGTATAACTATGAAGCAAAATAACTCTATTAGTTATAGAATGTCTAAAAACATTTTTTCTACTTTGATATTTTCCTGATTTGGGAGAGGGAATTCCCAAAATAAAAATCCAGTGAAGTTTATTTATCATTTGTATTTATTCATTGGTTTTAATTTTGTATTTGTTCTGTGAGGAACATAAACTGAGTAGACAAGCAGTGCGTTGGTCAACTCTAGGCAGCCAGCCAAAGATATTATGGCAAAAGAGTTGAAAAACATGGAGCAAAAAACAGATATGAAGAAGGAGTTGAAAGTGCTGGAATGGAGAGGACACCAAAAGCCACAAAGGAAATTATATTATTGCTTTGGGGAGAGATGTGAAAGAAACAAGACACAAATCTGTAGGAAATCATATAATGTATACTTTTTGACACTCATGGAATATATTAAATATTAGCCAGGAGAAAAATTTCTATGAGCAAGTTGTAGATAATAAGAGTGAAATAGCATAAATAAGAAAAATTACATAAAGGAAGAAAAGCAGAAAAATATGGGTTTAGAAGAGAAAAAAGGGCAATTTATAAAAACTTTTAAAATGCTCACATTTGGTGAGAAACACAAGTTTCCATTTGTCTTGTATTTTCTTTACATTTTGTAAAAAATGATGGTAGATTAATAATATACTCTTCCCTATTGAGAACAAAGAAAACATTTAAAAAATTAATTTGTAAGTATGTTGAGAATATGTTCACTCTCCATTATTACACAGTTCAAGGGCAGATTCAGCTGAGCTTTAAATGTAATAAAAAAATGATTTCAAAACAACACTGTAAGTAAGCATCATACAGTAACTGAGAATAGAAAAACAAGGGTTATAAAAGTGTCCTGTGTTATTGATGTTATAGTTCATATATGATGTATTTCTATGATGGGATTATCAGAGCACTGATGACAATGTGCACTTACTTATCAAACTAAACAAGGTGTCTCAAAAAAGTGAAATATTAAATTATGTGCTATCAGCCAGCTATACAATTCAGCAGAACTGTGTGTACATAGTATCTATTCTATACATCTGTATTTGTACATGCCACCTTTGCTCAAACTAGTTCTATCAAACAGTGTTTGGATAGAGAAGAAAATCCTTAGATCTTTTAAGAAAAGGTTCAAAATGGACACAGGTTTAGGAATAAATTAAATTGCAGCAATAAAAAGGAAGACTAGTCTTGTGGCAGGTTGTCAGCCATTCGCCAGCAATACTTATTCTCTATTTTTGTCAGAGATTTGTTTTATTTTGCTACAGCCATACAGTATTACAACTTAAAATTCAACTTCAGCTGAAGAAAGCTGTGACATGCCTACCAAAAGAGGCATACACTGCTTAACCTAAATTGACCCTTTTTTCCTTCTATTCTAATAGATCTTTTTTCTTTTTGTCACTCAAAATGAGTGTCTGATGTATGAGCGTAAATTGTTAAAAGCAGTTTTAGGTAAAGGAAGAGAGAGTGAAGTGGAGTTTTCTCACAAAAGCCAACCTCAATTTATGTCAAAGAGGGTTAAAAGACCTTGGGATTAAAGCAATAAACTTGCTGCTGTCAAAGCTAAAACCCGCTAACAATTTAGTGCCAAATGCATGTTGTTCAATATCATTTCATATTATATTATGTCACAAGTAGGTGACAGTTCCGCATCAGACTGACAGGGCTGATTTACTCTGAAGAATTCATCGACGTTTTGCAGAGTCAAAGCTGACTTCATTTTGTTTGGATGCAGGGTGGGAAATCTCTCTCTGCTTGAGTTGGAATATTTGGCTGAATAATGCAGTCCTTCTTGGACAATGGGCCGCAAGCTTTGAAAGCAGACCACAGCAGCGGCAGGACAGGCATTCATACGTTGTCTCTTTCCCTGGACACATGGCACAGAGACCTCAGGCACAACCAGCACAGCTCATTTCCTTCACCTGTCGTAAACAGCACCAACTTTTAGCTCTGTGCCCTTTTGTGCAACTGCACTTTTTAATGTGATTCACCTTCCTGCAATTTTTAAAGTATCCAACTGTCCTATTCAGTATTTTCGTAACATTTGCTTTATGAATTCAAGTTTTCATGCATCTCCAAAATATAACTATTGTTGAGGTTTGAAACAAAAGACTGTTAAGAAAATACTACTAGCAGCTGCTTGCATTTTAAATAGGTAGTAATAATGACTTTTTTTTCAGATGTTAATTAGATCCCAAGATAAAGTGTGATGAGAGACCCTTCTTAGGCCAATGGCAACAATACCATTTCTTTACATCAAGATGTCTTCTGCAAGATATTCCCAGGTGGCTTTTTAAATACTGGTTCAAATTCAAATTTCTCCCAGGACAGTGAGACAACTCTGAATAAAGACATGCTTTATTTTGTCATAGGAAAATCTAATTGATCTGACTCCTTTCTAAGGTGTAGAAGCTTTGTTTCCTCCAAAATCATGTGTATTCTACAGCTATTTGAATCCCTGTGCAATCCTGGCAATGATAATTTCCTTTTCCTGTAGCCTATCACTATAGATCAGGAATTACAACTTGCCTCCTGCAGCTGAGGAAACAGGGAGAGTGTTTTTTCCCTCAACCAGGAAGAACTGTGCTACACTTATGTGGTCTTGTTATAGGTGCAAACAAGAATATCCCTCCCTCCTTTCCTTGTGCTTCTTTTTAATCTTGGACCAGCTTTTCAGCTATCATAGTTTGTTCTTACCTTTATTTCTGCAAAAATCTGGCAACATTTGTGGTCTTTAAACACATATCACTGTCTTCGCCATCCAAATACAGGAGTGGGTACATTAGTGCCTGGCCATTAATGTCTGTAAACCACTTAGTGATCCTTCTGTGAGATTCTTTGGGCAATGTTTGCTGTTCATCAAGGCAAAGATTATGTGAAACAGTACACTGCATGCAAACTGGTCCCATCATCCAACATGTGCTTGTTTTAAATGGCCATATGCTGAACAGCTATCAGGCAGCAAAGGGGTTACCTTGTCTATTATGCAAAATCATTGCTAAATTGTTAGATGGATTAGCAGATGGTTAATCTTATTTGACATTTAAAGCACTTGGAGGTAAATTTAGAGCTCACCTGCCCTGGAGTGTACAGTGTGAATATGCTTCTACGTATCTATTCCTGTTTAAACTAGTAGCTCTAATGACTGGAGGATATACAATACCTGACACAAAGACATACTTCAGGGGGAAAGAAAAAAAAAAGAAAAGGAACAGATAAATATGTATCCTGGCTTTATACCTTTACAGTTGTCTCATATTGAAATTCTACTATTTCTGGATGATCATCTCATCCTGACACAGAAATACACTTGTTACCTTACAGATTCTGCTAGTATGATCAAATTCTAATACATTGTGGATATTAATATTTCCAATTCCACCTCTGCTGCCCCATCAGTTATGTACATGACAGACAAGTACACACATGCATCCACGTTACACAAAATGCAAGGTCTAAAGAATCCTTTGATCCCATGAGAAATCCAAAGATATTTCTTCAGCCTTTTCCTCACAGAGATTTCCCCAAGCCCATTGAGGCACACACATAAGGATTCAATGAACTGCAGCCAAAGAAAAGGGATTAACACAGAGCTTTGACATAGCCTGAGTCTGCATTTGCTTTCTGCTGTGAGGGGCATGGGAGTGGTGAGCAAGAGATGCGCAGGCTGAGGTACCCAGTCCCATTTGCTGAACTCTCGCCTTCCAGCTTTCAGTCATCTATACCTCTACGACAGAGATCAAAATGAATTGTCACGTTTCTTTCAAGAGCAAAATACTACAGCCTCTCTCTCAATACAGGCTGTGACCTTTCAATTTATGCTATCAGTTTACTCAGTGCTCGCTCTGTGGTTCATGATTAACTTGAAAGAGTTAGATCACACTCTCTCCAGGTCCTCAGGAAGGAACTTCTGTTGACTACTAGAAATCCCTCATGCAATAAAAGTGCACATAGCATGGATGTATAAGGCATCTGTCAAAGTTACTTCAGTTCAGGGAAAGGTTTAAACACAATGGTGAGCTAACTGCAGAGACATTCAAATAGCCAAAACAAATTGTAAGTTTTTAAGAACAAAATCTGAGATTATCACAGATAAGTACATGTAACCTTATAAAGATGTATCACAGGATCTTTAACTCTGACGACCTTAGAGTTTCTTAATGACATTACAAGTCTAGCTTACTGCTCAGCTCACTATAGTAGGATCTGACATAATTGCTCTTACTGTACTACTTGCTTTGTCTTAACTTCAAGAGAAATCCTTCTTTATCACTCTGCACTTAGGTCTTACAGACCCCTCCAGCTATGGTCTGTTAACAGCTGCCAGTATAACCGAGGGGTGCTTAGGCCCCTGATTCTTCCCTTTAGCCCCCTTATTCTTCCCTTTAGCCCCCTGTTTTATCAAGGAAAATGTAAGGAAATTAGGCTTTTGATCCCAACTGCCCCTGATTCTTCTGTCATAGAGTTTTACATACCCTTCAAAATTCTTCCTATGATCTGGAAATCATCTGGGAATAAAGGCGTGTCTGCTGAGGTTTCTGTACGTCCTCAGATGTGGGAAGATAGGATCAAAGGACAGATTCTCAGCTGCTGTCACCTGAGTTATCACATTCATTAAAGCAGAAGGAAAACAGAGTACACGGGACAAAGATGTTGGCCATGGGCCACAAACCTAGAAGAAAGGAGGGATCAGTCCTCTGCAACAGAAAATAGCCAAATTGCAGAGTTGGCTGGAATTCAGGGAGAAGAGAATTTACCTTAAGGATTAAACCCCATTTTAAGCACTACAGTGGATCAACACAGTATTTACACTTTTAATTTATTATTTTAAATAAAGTATCTTCATGGGTAGATCTTTAAAAAAATGAATGGCAGTTATTCAATGACATTACACACCTGAAGAACAATACTTTCAGTGTTTGTATTTCCATATAAAATTTCGGGGGCTAAAGAAATTTCCTTTATACATTTGGAGCATTACTATTTTCCTCACTTTCAAGTTACTCTCTTTTCTTTTTATAATAATAGCAATCTAATGCTATTACTGTAGCTTCTTGTCCAGATCTTCCTTTGGAGACTTTCTGACTACTTAACACCATTTTTCAATTTCTCTACTTATGCATATACATCATCAGTCCAGATATGAAAATCTGCTAATGGACTGGAACTTCCTTTCCAAGATTCCCATGTGGAGAATTTTACATCGGCTGATCCAAAATCTAAACTCTATTTGCCAGTGCCTTGTTTTAGGAGCACCCCAAAATTCTGCTAACATTTTGGAGTATATATTTTATTCGAATAGAAAAGAGAGGAAAAGGTATCAGATTACGTATTTACCATAGCATAATGTGTACACATTATCAAATGGATAAAGAACTGCATTAAAATGTGGCTGCCTCCTTCAACTATGTTCATTTTTAGCTGCAGAGTGAAGGATGAAATGGCAGTGGTAGAAAATGGAAAACATGTAGGCAGGCACACCTATCTCCTCTCCTTGAGGTCATACCATTTTGCATTTAACCCACAACAAGCCAGATCATGCATCCATTTCCATTCATTCAAATAACTCTGTGACACTCTCTAGTGGAAGGCAGACATATTCCACCTCAGCCACATTCTGTGTGTACTGAATAGTCACAAGGAAGCAACACCATGAGAAAGGAAACTGGCTGAAACCGATCTTGGGCACTGTTGCATGTGTTTTGCTGCACTCTTATTTTTTAACACCACAACCAAAACACTTACAGACAGGTCCCTTCTGTTTGAAGCCCAGAGGATAACGTGGTACTGAAGCATAAATAAAGAGTGCCACTAGCAAGGAGTAACTGGCAGCAGACAAAGCCCAAGCCAGCAAACTGTCACGATTGCTCTAGAGAGTTTATAAGCTTTATCAAATCTGTGCTAGCTAATTCACTTGCAGAAGTGTACTGATAACACTGCTACTTTTTTCTCTTGCTTTTATTATGAACAGAAAGATAGACAGGTCCTAAGGACAGATCCTTTTCACAGCTCTGGTCTCTTCTGCCAGCACATGCCCTTCTACTTCTCACAGATTACCAGGTTAAACTATGGATGTCTTTGAGCCAGAAGCATTTATTGCAATAAAAGCCAATATATTTCCAAAAAAAGCTCCCCCCTCCTTTCTAACACTTACACTGTGGTTGGAAGCAACATTTAAAAAAAATATACAGCTCCAATCTGTTGTTCCTTGTCTCACTTAATTTGCAAGTGACTGTTTTTCACCACTCCCAATAAACACACTGAAGTTATTTCTATGTGTGGACAGAGGAATATATATACATATATATATGTCTGTGTGTGTGTATATCTATATATACACAAAGAAAATTTCTTTTTTTTTTATATATATACATATGTATATATATAAAAAACATGGTGGAGTGTTTGGCTCTTCTGACACCCTCTCCCCTCACCCCCGAGTTTAGATGCAGGTTTTTGCATATTGTTATAACAATGTTATTTTATCAACAGCTATTGTTAAACAATAACTGCTATTAATATAAATGACATAAATTAATACCATCTGCTGTAAATATAAAGGGAGTTTGGTTTGCAATTTTAACTCCAGCTTTTGAGGCATCCAGGACTAGATGCAGGTAGATCCATGGATCTCTATAATTTTCTCGCTTCATACATAAACTGCTCAAGATTATGCCTTAAGGGAAGACAGTCTTCCAAAAGGAATGCCCAGCTTTGAGCATGTTGCCTTGCACTGTCATTCTGGCTGCATTCTTCCATGTCTGGTTCACCATTTGTGAAGGCTTCCTCAACGATTTCTGGTGATCCTCCCAAGCAGCACTATGAACAGCCGCCTGTGGAAAACTGACAAAGCACTAGAAAATTCTGCCAAATAATAAACAAAAAAACCCCATGGTTTTTTTTTTTTTCAAACATGCTTCCATGAATAACTGTGAGAGCATACTTGCTAATTTACTGCATGTTTGTCTTTATGGAGTATTTTTTAAATAAATTATTTCACCCCCTCCTGCCTCTTTTTAATTTGTCCTGTCATTCAATTTCTGTTACTAATTTGAGGAGAATTCTCTAATGTTTCACTACAATGCCAAAGAGTAGTTTTTGCTTGAATGTAATGAATAACTACTTTAATTGCAAGGAACATTAAAACTCTACCCCATAACATGGGATTATTCTTTGTGCTAATTTCTAGAAGCCCAAAATGCTGGGAAGTAGATGTGACTGAATTCACATTCTTGTTCCACACTAATACAAACATATGGGGAAAAAATTCTGCCTGAACTCTATTCAACTCAGACATCCACAAAATATCTCTATGTTAGATCTTAAACAAAATTGGGGTCAATATTTTTTCCTAGGGATGTTTACCAAACAACAGTCTTGACGTAAACTGTCATGAAACATGAACAAAGCATTCGTACAGCTCAACTTCAGGCACCTCACTTGGTTGGTTTCTAGATTACAGTGATTGGGAAAAGGGATCCACAAGGATGACAGTGGGCTGGAGCACCTCCCATATGAAGACAGGCTGAGAAAGTTGAGGCTGTTCAGGCTGGAGAAGACAAGACTGCTTGGAGACCCCATCGCAGCTTTCCAGTATCTGAAGAGAGCCTATAAGGATGCTGGAGAGGGACTCCTCGGCAGGGACTGCAGCGACAGGACAAGGGGTAATGGGTTTAAACTTAAACAGGGGAAGTTTAGGTTAGACATAAGGAAGAAGTTCTTTACTGTAAGGGTGGTGAGGTACCAGAAGAAGTTGCCCAAAGAAGTTGTGACTGCTCCATCCCTGGCAGCTTTCAAGGCTGGGCTGGACAGAGCCTTGGGTGACAAGGTGTAGTGTGAGGTGTCCCTGCCCATGGCAGGGCACTTGGAACTAGAGATCTTAGTTCCTTTCCAACTTCAACTATTCTATGATTCTATGATTCAAGATGGCCCAGAACAGCAACAGAACACAGGGGCTCTGAGTTGCTCTCTCCAGCAGCTCCTTTCTCTTTGACTACAGGTGATGCTGAAGGAGACTAGAAACCCTAGAAACCTCACATATAAGAGTAGTGATCTACACAAAAAAGCTTTTTTATAATTGCACATTGTAAAAAAAAATGCCAGCATACAAACTGGAAGCACAAGGATCATAAGGAAGTTTCTGTCAGCAATTTAAATTCTGTGATATTTTACTGGAAAAATAAAGGACATCAGGATCTGCCTTTGGAAGACACAAAATCAGTACTGTGGCATGAAGGCAAAGGTGCTGTCACTGGGTGATCATATCACTAAGCAGAACTAAGCTTTGTCACCTTAAGAAATTCAAAACTTAAGACATGTTAAGTTACTTATTTCAGGTGTACATGTAGAAAGCATTTAGGCCATTACTTTTGCTTTGAATTTTTTTCTTAAAGTCTCTAAAATATTTTATATTTTCAGAAGATATGACGACTTTCCAGGGCTAATATGCTTGCTGTTGTAGCCTCCCATGTGTACTATGGAAATTCCAGAAAATAAATCCATACGTGCTAACTTGTAGTTAAAAGGATTAAAATCTGAATAATATGGTTTTCTAACTGACACTGACAGAAACTGAAAATATGTATTTTACAAGTTTGATATTCTGCATGACTGAAAACACATAAATTGTATTCATTTTTCACCTAAACCACTAATTATTTACCTGTAAGAAAAATATGTCTAATTTTCACTCCTGGAAAATCAACAGGAAGTAAGTGTTGCTGCTTAACAGGCAGGTAGTAAACAATACAATAAAACTTATACAGTACTTTTCACACTATAAGGTCTCATGACTTTTATATACGGTGAAATATTAAGTCACAAAGCATTAATGAAATATTACTAGAAGAGATAGTTTGATACTTTCAATGCTGAAATTTATATTTCTAATATCTGAAAATTACAAGATGCACAGTTGAAGAGGAATTACAGAAAGCTAAAATTAGAGGTTTTAAAACTGCACCATAGTTAGTTATGTTAACAAACTTAGACGACTGCTCAACAAGCCTGGACAAAGGAGCAACTTGGTTACTCTGACACTGTAAGAAAGGGACACAAAAAAATCATAAGCACTTCCCAAAATTTGCTTCAGTCCCTAACTAAATAACTGCTCAGACACCTATCCATTTCAGTCGCACCTCAAAAGAAGAAAGTCTGCCTCACCCTTATGTTTAGAGCTCAGTGCACAAGACCATAAATACCTGCAATAACCAAAGACGTATGATTACAGAAAAACAGTTCTAAATGAATATCATTGATACTATGTGAAGAAAGAAACCTGTTAAAATACTAAATCTGAATATACACAAGCTTATAGATATTAGATATCATGGCATCTTTAATACTAATCTAAGGAATTTCACTGCAATTAGAAATGAACCTTAAATCAAAGATTTAAGTAGTTCAGGCGATCTCCATACACAGAAAGGAGGGATGGAAGGAGTGAATATGTACACATGCTTTCATGTGTAAAGAGATCCAGAAGAGTTCAAGTAAAAGCCAGCCAGGCTAAGCAGAGGGAGTGTCACCAGAGATTTCTTTTTTGAGTAGTTAAAGTGCAGTAGGGAGCCTGAACTCCTAAGTGAAACCTGTCAGACACAGCATTTGAATTAAGATAGATCTTGAAGCGAGAGCATTCTTTCCTAGACACCCACCCAAAACACATAACTGCATGAGGAAAAAGAATTCCCCCTATTCTCCTACAAACAATAATTCTGTGCGTAGGGAAATACACCCACAGACAGCACACAAAAAACCCCAACGCCTCCTTCTCACATCCATTTCTAATCTATTCACAGCTACACTGTTCAAGGAAGAGTATTTTCTCTAAACCTATGTTTAATAAAGAGAACTCTTCGAGTTTAATGTGAATCTTTCTCAGTTAAGAACCAAAAATACTCACTTTATACACCATCTGGGAACACTTCCCAATTCCAAATTTAGGGTCCAGCAACAAGTCCTACAAATAGTCTTTGTGCATGAACACTTTTCCTGCACTGAATTTCACTGAACTGGAGCCAATACGACTTCGCACATGAAGAAGCTAAGTGAGGGATCAGAAACCTGGCACAGCTAAATGCCATTATCGGAGGCATCCAAACTCTGCTTTGCACCCTTTCTCTGCATAGACTCTTCATCCATTATTGTGGATGCTCATCTGTTCCAAAATATGGGGGGTGGTATGTGTGTGTGCGTGTGTCTGTGTCTGTGTATCTGTGTGTTAAGAACTCTCTTTAAAAAACATCAAATCTGAAAACCTTATGGTTTGAAGATTTGTTGAAAAACAAAATTTGGCTGCTAAAGTAAAGGCTATTAAAAAGAAAAAAGTAATCAATGTATCATTTGCTTCTTATCCCACTACTGTGTACTATCAAACACTCTTGGAAATAAAAATAAAAATTTCCTTACTCTGTTTGCTTAAGAATAAAGCATCTTTGCATCAACTTTCAAAATACTGGCAAATATGACTAGGAATAATGCAAAAGTACTATAATTTCAGGGGAGGTTATACAGAGCCCTTTTAGAGTGCTCTGAGCTTAAGTCTTGATAAACTGAGACTTAACACTTCAGATTTTTCTTCTTCCTGAAGAAGAAAATTGTTTTGAATTGTGTATATAGAGTTGTTTCTCTCCTCAGTGCAAGCCCCAAGTGTGTTTAATGGTTTTGCTAAATATGATTGAAAGAAAACCATGCCTGAGGGAAATGTTCCTTTGCTGGATATGTATAAGTGTTGAAACAGCTTGGTCAATGAGTGACCACAGCATATGAATCTAAAACTAATCTCAAAGAGCCTGAGGGTACCCAAGCTAACCTAGTCAAGCAGTCATTTTTTTCACATGCTTTGAGGTAAATACACTGTCTATAAGACTCCCAGTACAACTCAAAGCAAGTGTTTTGGTTTCCTCGCATTAAAAAGAAGGGAAAAAAAAGTTTTAAACAATATACTTTAGGGGGTGCAAAACAGCAAATTAAAAATAATTATGTAATAGAACAGCCTCCTAGCTGTCACTAAAATAAGACTCAGTTACGAAAGTCGCTGAGAAAAAGTACATCTAAGCAAAACTAATTTCCATGAGACTACTTCAGAGTTTAAATCTGTGAGATCACATCCTTTGCTAGTGGTTATCCACAACTGGTTTAGAATCACCAAAAAATTGAAGAAAAGCAGTTCTGAAAGATCATTACAATTATTTTTCTGATTCATAATTAATTGAAGCTCCAGATAATAATTCAATTTTTTAAACAGCTTTCCAAATCTAATTGAATCTTTGCATAGTCATTACTAATTGCCCCAGTCATGCAAAGAAGGAAAAGGATATTTGGAAGATGTGGTTTTGGTGGGATAAAATGTTACGAATTTACCTGGGAATCACACAGTAATTACTGCCATGCTGCAGTTTACTATGGCTTCTGTAATCATCATTGTCTAGGAAAACAGTCCCTTCAGCCTCCCAGAACACCTCAGAGGGTTTTTCACGTCATTCTTCGGACTCCATGATATTAATTTCATAGAAGGATTCAGGGGTGGGGAATGACAGCTACGTTCTCACGACCCTGTACTGGAATTTCAATCCTGTTCGGTTATTAGGGTCCAGCCCTAGAATAACAAGGAAATCAATTCCATAGAAAATAAATAGCTGTACAAAAGCATTAATAAACAGCATGGATCACTTCCCCTTCTCCTACCCACAACGAGGACGCAATTCTTTCTCTAGTTTCCAGATTTCCAGAGAAAGAAGTAGACAATACTATCTGAAGCCACAAAATTACTGTTCTGGTCGGAAGGTTGTAGATAAATGCCAGTGTCATTTCCAATGTCATCTTAGATCCACCCAGCTCAGAACATCTAGTGGAGCAATCTGTGGGCTTGTGGCCCTGATTCACTGCATTGAATCCATGGGTTCACCATCAGTCAGCTCCAGTGAAGCCTTACTCCTGATTCTGGGCCTCTTTTCTCAAACAAGAGAGATGGGTAAGGCACTGCTGCCCTCTTGCCTTATCAGTGCAGACATTCTTTCTTTGAGGTTGCTAAGTACCACTTCAAAATATAAACTAATCTTTATAAAACTAAGGAAAACATTTTAGGAAAAAAAAATAAATCTATTATCACCTAAAACTTTAGGAAATCTACAAAGCTGATTTTTTGAGTAAACCACGATAATGAACAAGTCCAGTTACATTTCACAATAAAGCTACATGAGAGAGAAGAACCTCTCCATAAATAAAAGCAAGGGATAGACTGAGAAAATCACTGAAAAATATTAAGTCCCCTGAGCATCACGGGATGTGCAATTTTCACTGTGCTCTGAGATGTACTTGTGTGGCCTTGTTGCTGCTATTGATCACCATAGGTCTTTCCTAATAGAGTTACAAGACATTTTCAGTTGCAGTCTTGGAAACCTGTGGGAAATGGGATCCAATCATTTGGCTGCTGTGCTTCTGTATGGACAGCTCTGTCTTGTTGCTACTGGTCTGTGGGGCTTTAAACACAATACCTGCACATCTACAGCTGGGAAGCAAGGAACAGTGATTGTGTCTGCACAGACTGTGCATTTTTATGAAGCAAGAACTAAGCCTTTCTAGTAATTTACAAAGTTCAGTTAATTTTCTTATTGTTCTTCTCTGTTATGGAGCTGCATTTTTGATTTCCAATGGGGTTACAAGCGCAGGAAGAAAAGAGGAAGCATTTAGAGGTATTTTCTGCTCTTTTACCACTCCAATAGATAAAGTAGCAGAGAGCATTTTTTCATGTTATGCAGAAGGTATTGGAAATACTCACAGAAATCTCAATGAAAATAAATGTTACTTTAAGAAAGAAACCCAAGGCATGGGGAATCTCAACAAAAATCTATATTTTGGGTTCTCACTTGCATCAAAACAAACAAAACACATACGTGTTTCAGTTATCAGAGCTGCATTAAAATATAATTTAAAAAGAGGAAACTTGTACATTTGAAAAATTTCTGCTGAAAACATTACCTAAACAAATTGCCTAGCACAATCTACGAATTCCAAACTGAAGATTGAAATAAAACACAAACTACTTTCCTTGCGTAATATTAGTAATAGCAATCTATGTAACTTAAGATGCTCATTTATTAAAAAAAAAAACAACCCAAAAATGAAGTCTAGGTAAAACTCAAGCAAAGCCTGATCCAGAAAGCTATGGAAAAATTTCAGCTTATGTTGATATAACATGAAGTTTATGGAGCACAACACCTTGCATTATCAGGCCCCTCGCTGCTCTCACAAGCCTTTTTAAAGGACTCCTGTTCAAGGGACTTCGCCCAGGACTCCAGCAAGAGAGCAGTGTAACGCTGAAATTAAAAAGAAAAGGTGATCTTAAAGGTCTTTTCCAACCCAGTTGATTCTATGACTGCATGAAAACGCTTCATGGTAGGATTTCTCTTCTAGCTGAGAACATGTCACTGGCCACAAGGACAACATACAGGTTCATCACAGAAAGTAGGAAAGTGGATTTGTTCACCCACAGGTTTCTGTTTTGTCCCCTCCTGCGATGTTCACCTTTCATTGCATCAGCATGGCAAAGCTGAGATTAGGGGTACCCTGAAACAGCTAAAACACTTCCATGTTTGATATCACAGTTAAGATATCTTTGCCTTTGCAGTGTAGATGCAAATACTGTATCATGTTTTGGAGGGCCTCCCCAGGAAACAAAACAATGCATGCAAATTCATATGCCTATAAACTGAAAAGTGTACTTGATTACATCGCTGTAACTAAATAATTATGCCAACTTTGATGAAGTTTATCAAGATGTTAAGAAACAGAGTTTCTGTGGTATGCATCCTGCTCTGCAAGACCTTATCTAAAGAGACTGTACAAGCAAGAGAGTGGAGGAAAAAAAAAAAAAGCATTACTCCAAACTGAAAGAGAATGAACCCCAGCACAACAGTACATACAAACATTTAACAGCCTAAAGAGGATGATATGGTCCGTGAAGACCTGCCCTCAAAATCTCAGGAAATACAAATCAATCTGTGTTTCATCATATGAAACTTGAACTTCTAGCTAGTAGCTCTATGCTCTTCCCTCTGCCTTC
This sequence comes from Psittacus erithacus, assembly GCA_009867235.2. NCBI lineage: Eukaryota > Metazoa > Chordata > Aves > Psittaciformes > Psittacidae > Psittacus > Psittacus erithacus. Next base: position 5,363 of record WYDI02025462.1, on the reverse strand, counting down.
TTCAAAAGCTCCTCCTTGAACTGATTTACACTATTTGCTTCTACTGCTGACTTCGGCAGTTTGCTCCAGACCATATTTCAACTACCCTTTGTGCAAAACTGTTCTGTTTGAATATATCGGAGTCCCTAAATTCTGGTACACATATTGGAGTGGTTACAGAAGTAATTTTAGTGTGGCTGGCAGCTGGCCTAACTCGTGCTCTGATCTCCTTCCCCTCCCTCAACCGAACAGTTAATACTTAGCCATCAAAGTCAGGACTGCTACAAAGACAGCCAGCTCCAGCCCCGTGCCCAGAGGGACACTGCTTGAACTCGTCATGTATTGGCAGAACACCATGGCCAGAGCAGCCTCCCCAGCCCTTAGAAAGAGACCAGACCAGCAGAGAACAAAAAGTAAGCAAATACAGAGAAGCAGAACTCTACATTTTGCCACATTAAACTATTTGACCCTATTCACACATTCTATCTGCTTTCCACATTTTCACAGGCAAGTGTTGGTTAAAATTAAAAAGAGGTTTTTATAAGAAAAATCCTCTCCTGTAAGATTTTATATGGTCAAATTGACAGATTTCTAGGGAGAAATCAGGAGCAATACAATATCATTCCACATTCAGAGTGAATAATGAATATTGGGAGCTATATTTATAGCAAATATTTGGCAAACTGTCCATAGGTATACAATATATTGATATGAATTGATATAAATAAAGTTGAATACAGAGATTTGTGAAAACTGAACTTTTTTTTTTTCGTTTTGAAATGCATCTGTAGGCTGGCAATTTAATGGCTGGAAAACAAATGGGAGAGTAAATAGCAGCCTCCAGATCTTGAACAAATTATCCGTTGATCTTAAAAGATAAATACAGGATTCTTAATTTTTATTTCTGAGGATTTGCATTTTCTAAAGGATGATTATTTGCAAGTGTGTTTTTAAAACCACTTTTGGACATGAAGTAAGGTTAGGAAAGAGTTAGATAATCCATCAAGGATGCCGTAACTTTAAAATGAAGGTGACATATTTTTCCCTGTCAGAACAACTTTCATCAGGAATATTTTTGGAAATTCAGAAAATCTCTTTGATGTCAGAAAAACTGTTTCTCACGTTCTTTGAAGCAGACAAAAGGTCAATGTTAATTGCAATATGTTGTAAATCACATAGATTACTTTCAAGAAAATATTTAAGGGAGATATCTTATATGTGACATTCATTCTTCATCCAGATAGACATGGATGATGTTTAATTTATAAGAATTAAAAGGATGGAAGTCTCTTGCAAAACACAGAATTTAATGAAAATCTTCTGTTCTGTTACCAATTCTTATTTATGGAAAGAAGTGTATTAATCATCACACGCAAAGCTGCAAATTCAGCAGCTAAAACTCAAATTCTCTCAAAGGATCTGTACAGCTAAAAGTTTTGAATAGCCTGGGTGGAACAAATGGATAGGAGAAGATAATGTGTCTTTTGAAACGCAAACCTGCAAAGATGTTATGCTCAATTACTCTGACAAAAGATTTGGAAACCAACAATATCCCCTGTGGAATACCACTGCTAAACTAGAATGCTAAATCAAAAGCTCAAAGTTAAACAAGAATAATATAGCATAAGCCACATTAAATGCGTGCCATCCTTAAAGCCAGAACACACTTGGGTATTTATTAAATAACTATTTCTACTTTCACAGAGAGGAAAAACAAAAAGGGTCACACCAAGTATGAACATAATAAAACTACCACTGTGGCTATCACATGGAGGAATGGTGGGACTGAGCAGGGTGAATCTCTAACTGCAAGTCCTCTGGTGACCAGCCAAAGATTTAAAATGTTGTTGTACCATCTAAACAAAGCTTCAGAGAGCAGTCTTTCAGGCTTAACTTTAGAGACAACAAAGAAACTCCACTAGAACCTGAGGCAGGGAGGGAGCTGTGTTTGGAAGGGTTTTAGAAGATGGAGAAGTATAGCTATGGCTGTCATGCTGGTGGCCAATGAACGAGAACTTCTAGCAAGCTACTGGAAAAAGATGCTGCAGGAACATCAGCAATACCTTGTGCAACAGCATTTTCCAGCTTGATGTAGGGAAACTGGTTTGGTTTATTTTCAAGGAACACTTTCAGCCAAGCTGCACAAGGAGCAATGTTTGCATGCAAGGAAAAGCTTCCACCTACTGGAAGAAAAGGGATGCATCCAGCCACCTACTGCAGGATCAAGGCAGGGGAACTGCTGGGGAGAGATCATATCCAGAGAGCTGATGTTATCAGCTTGTTTGGGAAGCTTCTGCATTTGTGAAGCATCTACCCCAATGCTGATGCTGAGTAACAAGGAATGGAATGCAGCCTGTTTCTGAGGGACAGGAATGACGTTGCCAAAAACGCACCAAGAATATGAGTCCGATTTAGGCCACTCAGTTCTTATTATCTTCATTGAGACAGCAAGTCCGTAATTTTGGCTGTACAGAAAAAAGGGATCATCTTTCCAAATTGTGGGACTACCATACAGAGCTGCTGCCCATGCAGCTAGGAGAGGCGGGGGCCTGGAAGGGCCTCAGTACATGGTAGGTGCATAATAGAAAACTTGAGTTCCAGTAGAGTTGCATACAAGTAAAAGAACTAGGAAAATTTAGGTAAACTATGGTATCATTTTAATTTACTTGTTCGAGATGTTTCCCCTGGATAATCAAGATCAGTGTCCTAGAAAACAGAGGTGCCACAGGATCAGCTTTGTAACACTTCCTGTACTCCAGATAGATATGCCAGTCAGCAGGGGGTCATTATTCATCTGGAAAAGGATGAATTTCTTGATTGATGATAACAGCTGATAGGGAAGTTGAAAGGACAACAAAGAAGGAGAAATACAGAACACACAACTGTGGTTTTAAAGTAAATGGGTTTTGCCCATCATGTAATGCTGCATATAAAATAATAATGGTGCTAACTAAAACATTAGTTGCTATTTGATGATGACACTTTACATTTCTCTGTAAACCTCTTATTGACACTAGCAAAATCTCCTGTGAATAAGGGGGAATAATGTCCTACATTGATATCTGGAGTATGTAATATGTTTATAAAATCCAGTCCTCTCTACAGAATTAATCTAATCTCTCTGATCTGGAGCATGTAGTGCTGGTTACATAAGCTCCCTGTGTGCTTTTATTTCTTAAAGATGCAGCTTGTTCTGGGTTTTGGCATCTTGGCTGCCTACTGAATGGGGGTAACAGCAAAAACTTAAGAATGACAACCTACTGACAACCACTGTTGCCAAACTCGGGCTGCGCTCATGTAGGATGCAAACAACAGACACTCATCCTTCAATTTATAAGCACCAAACTTCAAATTGACAGGCAGTTGTTAGAGAACTCTCACTTCTAAATTAGTAAGTAAAAATGAAAAAAAAAAGGCAAAAAAGCAAAGAATTAGAGACAGTTACTGAATTACTCCAGTGAAGAGCATTGACAAACCCAGTCCCAAAAATCAGAATTAAAAGTAACTGCACTTACTGCATCAATCAGTCATATTGCAGAGTTTTAAAAGTACAACATGAAAGATAAACAAATGCTATGGAAGATAAAGGAAAAATGCAATTATATGATAAACATATTTGCAAATTATATGTTATACAAGAGTAGCCACCCTCACAAGTTCAAAAACTTTGCATCACTCAGAGGGAAGGATTTATTACATACCTTAAAACTTTTTCCAAAAGTTCTAATGCAAGAGATACAGCTATCAAACAAAAGGGTTTACGGCAAAACACTCAAAGCAATACAATTTTATTTTTCTGAAGAGATTTATTTACATAGTGAGATTAAAAATGTCTCAGATTTATCTACCACCTCCAGGAACATGAATTTCCTAGGTTTTAAGCCTTTATTACAACAAACTTCACCCTAGTTTGAGTTAAGGCTACGCCAGCATTTATAAAGTAGGGTCTTTCTATCTGTTTGGTCCAGTACAATAAACCATTTGCTCCTTCTATGTTGAATGGTAACTCCTATTCCTCTAAAGCCCCTGTCCTTTAATCCAGCATTTTCATTCTGTTTTCCTCCTCTTTCATAGCTCTACCTCCAGATCTAGAGCAATCAAGAAACTTTCCCAACCAGTTCCTCTAAGGAAAACAAGAGTATTTTCCTGGAAACAGTTTGATGACTAAAAGGCTCATCTGGAGGAAAATTAGTAATAGCACTGATGGGGATTACTGGAGACTTGAAAGACCACCAGCTTTCCTTTCTCTGGTAATGCAAAATAGCGTGCATTCATCCAAGGAAGAGTGCGGTACCAGAGGACAAATTTGTGATACTCATGCACACATGAAGTAACATGCATGCAAAAGTACAAACTATTTGCTGGTTTCTGTCATTAGGACTCTCTTCCTTGATTTAATAATCAGACACACCAAAATCACAATTGCAAACAGCCAACTCATGCCTACCTTTCAATTAACATAATTTTTTCCAGACTTTGACACAGTTTTCCCTTAAAAGTAGCCCTATAAGCTTTATTTCTTTTCAGCCTTCAGTGTCTTATATTTGTTGTTGCTTCTCCTTTTTGTAAAATTCATTACCTGTAAGTTACAAAGAGACTGAAGATGGCTAGATCAGAGTAATACTGAAAGGACTCATGTAATATTTCCACGCACTTTTAAAATTCTGCAGGTACCCAAGACTGGTTAGCCATTGAGCTGTGCTCAGTGCTCTCCCACAAACAAAACAGACATCCATACCACAGAAAGAATGCCTTACTTTTCACAGTGCATCTTATGCACGGTAGCTGTTTGACCCTAAAAACATGAGAGGAGGAATTATTAGCAGGGGACTGAAGGGACATGCCCAGTTAGTTAACAAACAAAACACATTTACATTGTTAGGCCATGCCATACATGGATACCTGCTTTCCACATCTCTATAATCACAATGACAAGAAGCAGGCCACCTTCTGCTTGCTATGAAGCTTTCTAGATCGCTAGAGATGACTTTCAGAGTCCTACTGCACAGATTCTGACAATTTGAGTTTGGGCTCTGTCATGCTTTAAGCCCAGTCGTAATTCAGAATCATGCAGCCACTCTCTCACTCTCATCCTTCCTCCCCCTGGCTCCCGGAGGGATGGGGAAGAGAATTGAAAGAATGTAACTCCCATGGGTTAAGATAAGAACAGTCCAGTAACTAAGGTATAACACAAACCACTGCTGCTACCACCAATAATAATAAGAGAAATAACAAGGGATGAGAATACAACCGCTCACCACCTGCCAGCCGATACCCAGCCCGACCAAGCAGTGATCTAACCCTCCTGGGTAACTGCCCCTAGTTTATATACTGGGCATGACATGCTATGGTATGGAATACCTCTTTGGCTAGTTTGGGTCAGG
>WYDI02025461.1:0-68797 GCA_009867235.2 Psittacus erithacus | reverse complement strand
CCCATCCCTCCGGGAGCCGAGGGAGGAGGTGGGGGGGGCAGTGAGTGGGCTGTGTGGCAGGCCTTAAACCACGACAGGGACGCTGGTAAGCAATTGGTACTTTAATTCTCACATTCAGAAGAGCCCTGCACAACTTGCTTTTTGGGTAATCTTAATGCCAAGCAGCTTAAGATGATTGTCCAGACCCAGTCTTGCCCCATTTCATTTCTGCATGCAGCCGCTGAAATACTGAAAAGATCAAGTGAGTATAAATAAGACCCAGTGCTCTAGTGAACACAGCAGAAGATACGGCTTGCCGAATGAAGGCCACAGGCTGAGCTTCCTGCTTTCATTCATGAGCTGAAACAGGGCACTACTGTTTTATTCTCAGTTGATATTACACTGCTAAGAATCATGAAATCATTTAGATTGGAAAATACCCTCAGGATCATTGAGTCCGCAAAGTAAATAAAATCTGCATGACCATGAGATTTTTTGATTACAAATACAAGCGAATGTGATCCAAAGAGTATAACATCCACGTAGGTTATAGAATTACTGAGTATGACTTGGAGTAATCAGGTCTGTAACTCAGTTACGCCAAGCTATTGTCTTCTTTGGAGGTGTGTCTTGATTCTTCAAGTTGGTGAGATAAGCTTTTTGCTAAAGTAGATCCAAAGGATATTTGCTTGAACTGAACCAGCCTTTATTTCTGAAGACCAAAAAGAGATCACTGAATTATTTGCTAATTGTGAGAAAAAATTGTGTGTGTGTGGCAGTAGGGCCACCAGCTATTTCCTAGTAGCATTTAGTGCTGAGGAATCTCTTGGGAAGAGGTAAAAAAAGTGAGAGTTAAATCCAAAAAAGCAAAAAACTTGCTGTGGTGACACACAATTGGCAGTCTGCATGTTTTGATGGTATATGATTTCTCTAGTAAAGGGTTGTCAGGATGGAAGTAATAAATACTAGCTCACAGCAGTAGCCTAAAGTGAAGACAAATTCATCTCTTATGTGCACTCCATGTACTTATATCATTTATTGTGATTTTTACTCTTATATCTAAAGGAAAAAACCAGCTTATGAGCTAGAAATTTAAACCATTTTCATGTTTCTTTGGAAAAAAATGCCAGTGACATCTTAAGAATAGGTGATATTAATGAAGTAGAATGTGTTACTGTAGCTGTAGAATATGTTATTTATTAATGCATTTAAGAATTTGTCCCTGAAATGCCATATTAGTTTCAACTTTTTAAGTTTTAACTTTCTGGTTATTTATAGAAATGAGTTCTACTTGTAGCTGAGCTTTTCCTAAAGTTGTTTCACATGGAAAGTGCATTATGTGTGCATGAGAGTTAGGTTTGTTTTACTTCAGAAACAGAAGTGTTTGCTGTTGACAAATGGTGCTCTGTGTCCAGAGTTGTGGTGGTTTTAAAGCTGTGGCAGATTCACTGTTGTAATCCGATTGGTACTGCAACAATGAACTGCTTTCAGAAAATAATACATGAGCAGCAGGGCATTAGTAAGCAACAGTGACTGGATAATTTTGAGGAAATTTAGGAGGGTATAAATATAGGAAAGAATGGAGACAGATCCTGCTGTGGACTTTTTATACAGGGAAAAAAACTATTCCCATATGTCGCCAAATAGGTATTAAAACCAATGTACCTCTTCTTTGACATCTGTTAGAACAGAATGAGTACATTTGAAATCCCCCAAACACTCGCATAGTGACAAAGTGTAGTAAATGAAGCAAAATGTTTTGGGGAAACGAGGATGTGTAAACAAGCCAGTCAGATGTCATTTACTTTCTTGGATCACTGTGGCATTTTTTTTCAGGTCTGGCTGTATGAAGTCTTTGTACACAAAGCTGTATTTACTGCACTGAACATAGATTTTCCACTTTAAAGGACAAGGTTGTTTAAATCACGTCTGGTTTGGAGGTGGTTCTCTCAGTTGTGTTTGATTTGCAGTAGGCAGTGTATCTATTATGTGAGGTTCTTTACTGTTGTCACTACTGACCAGGCTGTTAGTGGTCTATGCTCTAAAAATATTCATTGTTCTCTGTTAGCACACATTAGTTTGCTGCACGTACATCAGGAGCTCATCACATATATTCTTGCTTTGGATGCTTAGTAATGACATTTGTATAATTTCTTGTTCATACGCCATTTGACTGCAGCGTAGCTGAAGGTGCCAGAAAAACTCCAAAGCACACATAATGTTGTTTGGTATACTCTAGCCATTGGCAATAATTTAGGGCCTTCCTTTTTATTTACAGTATTGATTTTGTATGCAGTAGCACTCCTCTTTGTTTTGAAGGAGATGTGGGGAAAACAGCTTTAGTCGATGGTAGATTTATTTTTATTTCTTTATGACACATTCTTGCCCATATTGTAGTTTATATTTTGAAGTATATAGGCCAGAAAATGTGTCACATATCGTGGCATTTGCAAACTAGTTTGTCCCCAAAATGAATTAAACTGTCACTCAGGAGAACCTGTGACTAGCCTTTGTTGAGTATCCTTAGTGGAGTTTGAGGGTCAATCAGTATAATGTGATTTACCTCTGAATTCAGTGAAGAAAAGAGTTGCAACAAATTTTGTGAAGATTTTTCTTTCCTAATCCCTTCCCTCCAATAGATTAGCACAACATAAATCAGAGTACATTAGGGGAGGAAACAGACAGTATTTACGCACACAGCTCTTCACAAAATTATATCTACTACTTTATGGTCTTAAGGAAAATGTCTTTGTAGTGGTGATTTGACATATATATTTACACTTGTCCTCAGTGTTTTCAGCATTTTTTGAACTTTTCTAAGAGTACACCATTTCTTCAATACAGTGGCACTTCTGGGAAGATCTAGATGTGCTTTTTAATTCTGGAGAGCCAACGCTTTAACAACAAAGGATACAGGAAGCATCCAAATCTAGTTCTATCCTATACCGTTTTCCTCTGCATTATTTACTTCAAGCAACTGCTTTTTTTTGTTTCCTGTAGAGTCATTACTAATGAACTGTATGTATGCATCCATATCTAAAATCTTTATTTAAAAAAAGGCAAAAAAAAACCCAAGTCTTATACTTAAAACTTATGTTTCTGCTCAGCTAAATTTTCTCTCATCATTTCCATTTTAATTTTTGTTAATCTAACCTGTGACCCAGCAGAGTTACAAGCACAGAAACAAAGGGTATAACACCAAGAGGATAAAATTATCATACAGGTGACTCAGTCAGGAATGTTTCAAGTATATCTTTTCTTCAGCATTCTGAACTTTGATTTTAACTTAAGGCTTTATAGAATTGTGATAGTGTTAAACTGTATTTTATTCATTATTCCCATTGAAATCATGGTACTGCTTGCAAGGAATGTGTTTCTGAACGTGTCTAAAGGATGAGAATTCTGACTGCTTGGAATGTTTACAGCATAGCAGGGGAAAACAGTAGAGTTGGTAGAAGGAGTAAATGGGTTTAGGCTGTGAGGATGGACCTGCCACTCATGCTGTGCAACCATCAACAAGTGATTTAATTTTTCAGTGAGTCATTTTTTCTTAATTAGAAAAACAATGACCCAGAGATGTGAAATGGTTTAAATACTTAGGCTTCACTGTGAAAAGAATACTGATAATATCAACATTAATGTAACTAGCCTGTTTTATCAACAGCAACAGTAATCAGTTTTGCCAGTCCCTATATGGACTGCATTTCAATTTAATCAGTTTACTTTGGAATATTGCTTAAGGTAAATATCACAATGCAATACTGGAAGTTTCATCATATGAGTGATTTCCTTTGCACAAACTTGTACTAATTTGTATAGGAGCTGTGTGAATGGATACTGCTAAGATAGTCTTCTGTGGTCTCAGGACGAAAACTATCCTGCTCATATAAAATATCCTGAGTTAGTAACTGTGGAGTTTAAAATAGTTGAAAATCCAATTCTTGTTTTTAATGATACTTTAAAAGCATAATAACTTTGCCAAAAGGACATTTGATTCTAAAGCATGGGATACTGGAAAGTGAAGAGATCCTTATAAAACCCAGCCCATAGGAGTGTTGTAGTCAATGAGAACTGAAGACAGTAGCAGATTTTGTCTGTAGGCTTTTACTAATATGTGTTTTAAAAAGACAAGCGTGATATAGCATATGCTATAATTACTAAAATACATGTAGTAAGAAATATCATGTATTGACTAGGAAGTTTGTCTATGTAGGGTATGGTCTATGAACAGATTTATAAAAGGTATTTTTACTCCTCAGTTGGTAACTGACCTTTCAACAATTCAGGTTTGAAGTGGGAAATTGGGTATTTTTGCCATCAGGCAAAGATACATTGAAAATATGTATGTTTAATCACACAACTCAGTGAGAAGCCTTGTAAAACCACCTTGCTGGTGCCTTTTAACACTAACAGCCTTGCAATTTTTTTGGTGTATTAAATTTCAAATGCTTATAAATTTGAGTTGATCACATATGTTTAATACAGCATCCGTGTGCTTAGCTTGCAACATTTCAATTTATTTGTATAAAAAAAAGAGTGAATATTTGTAGTTTACTGACTAGCTAGACTTTCAGAAAGAGAAGTAAGACTGCTGGTAACCTTTTAGTATTAAAAGAATGCAATCAAGTTCCTTAAGACAGTGGCAACAGTAAGTTGAATTAAAGACATTTTGTTTTGCTTTCCCTGATGCCTTCACTCTTGTACTGAAAAGGATTTTAAGAAAATAGGATTGAGACCCACATTCCAGATCAATGAATCTATTCTCCAGCTACTCTAGACATGACATTATATCATTTCTTTCACAAAGTTATTGAGCGAGCTCCATCTGAAAATCTGTTTTATTCCTCCACTATGCTGGTTTGAAAGTCATTTCAGGATCTGATCGCTTTAAGAGTTAACGGCTTTCTAATCTGCAGTATAAACTTATTTATGGATGAACTGTGTCATTTTTTTTCCCCTTAATATAGGTCCTAACACCTTTTTTCTTACATATATATTTTTAACAAGTACAGTTATGGATTTTCTATTATAAAAAACACAATATTGTCTCCAAATTATGTCTCAAAGACCACCTCATATAATAAAGCAAAAGATATAGTTAATTTAAATCTCAGTGAAAACTTCCCACAAACATCATATCCTCGTTGCGTTTATGAAGATTATTTTAAATGTAGAATATTCCTGTTCCATTTCACTGAAAGACAGTCCTAGTGCAGAGCACAGCATTGCTGCAAGGGCTTGAGCAAAACTCAGCCTGAATCTGATTCTGCTTCTAGAAAACCTCCAGTTAGCTTCAGTGTGGCAGTATCAAGCCTCATGTTATTGGATAAGCCTATAATGATAAGAGAAGCTAATATTTTGGCTAGGTACTGTGGCTCATGTAGTGATAGGAGGAGAGGAGGCAACAAATAAATGCCTTGTATGGTGACCCTGCATTTAGCACAGAAGGGACAAACTCATGGAAACAGGTGGTGATGTATGCATTTTCCACATCCATAGCTGTTACAGAGGGTCAGAAAACTGATAGAAGAGAAAATGGAGAGAAGTACCATGAGATTGAGACATACAAAAGATTTAAGTGCCACTCAATTGCCTTGAGGCGTCCCCATTAAACATAATTACCCTACTTACTAAGCACCAATCATAGCTATTAAGTATCATCGGCTTTAAATTAGTTCCCTGGGAGACATCCCGTTTAAGAGGACTTCCCAGTTAAGCACAGGAAACTTATTTTTTAATCAGGCCTTCCTTTCTTCCTCCTCCTCATTTTACCTGCCATGGAGTTGGCTGTTCTGTAACTATTCAAACAAAAGAGTTTCCAATATGTTTATTAGGTCCACGAAGGCAAGAGAAATATAGAGTTTGGTTCACACTTCCAAAATAAAGCCCAGAAGGATCAATTCCCTCTGTGCTCAATGAGGACACTGTTCTGTTAATGACCGGAAGTGTTTAGGCTGGTCTTGCTCCTCTACATCCATTTTGCCTATGCTTGTCTTCTTGTTTTGAACAATTTATGGGATGTCAGTGTTTTCCCAGAGTGCTTATTCCTTCAAAGTATCCATGGATTATTATCACATATGATTTTCCTAGGAGTTCATCAAACATGGTTATTCTGATTGCTCTGTCCAGTTCTTCCAACAGAGAATCAAGGCATAATTGAGGCTGGAGGGAGCTTCGGAGATCTCTAGTCCAGCCCCCTGCTCAGAGCATGCCTGAATAGGTCAAGTTTCTCAGGGCATGTCTAGCTGACTCTTGAAGTCCTCTGAGGATGGAGATTGCACAGACTCTCTGGGCAACTTGTGTTTAACCATCCTTATTGGCAGAATTTTTTCCTTATAACTTATCATATTTTCTCATGTTTTCACTTGAGTCTGTTGCCTCTTGTCCCATTGCCATACACCTCCAAGAGGAGTCTGGCTCTCTCTTCCCTGTATCTTCCAGTCAGAAAGCTATAGACAGCAATAAGGTCTCCTCACCTGTGCCAAACAAAGGGAAAAGATCACAACCTACACTCTTGCTGACACAGGGTGGGATGTGGTGGGGCAAGGAAGCACTTACGGCTCATGTTCCCTGTATAACAGCCACCTGCGCTCAGGTTGCTCTTTCTCCTGCCACCCCTGAGTGTGTCTGTGTATTAAGTTCATGGTGTGAAGATGAAAGGGAAAAAGATTTGTTGAATATGATGCTGATTAAATGTTTAATCTATGCCTATATTCTGTACATTTCTTCACACTTCTGAATGGAGGCATATCATCAACTGCTAACAATTGGTGTTAATTATTACAGTAGCTGAATCTTTGTCTTCAGTGGCAAGATGAGGATGACTTAGACTATAAACTTCTAAATTCTAAAAAAGGAGGGCATTTAGTACCTGTTGAAGTTAAGGGCAGTGTTTCTAATAACGTACGTTTTAACACCCATATAAGAAATAAATTATTTTAGTTGGAAGACCAGGAAGAAATTTCCTTGTTGCATTTAAAGTGCTTGTATTTTAACGAAAGAAACTTTGTAATTTACCTTAAAACTGAAAGTAACAGAACAACAAAAAAATCCAGATGCTTCTTATCCCTTATTGTCATATATATGTAGTGATTTTCATAAAGTGTCTTTTCCCCCCTTTCTTACATAAAGACTATTATGACTGCTCTATCTTCTTGTTTCGCTTCTGATCAGTGTTTTTTGAAAGCATTAAATTCAGTTTGCTTCAATGTTTTAGTTTGTAGAGTTGGGCTTTTTTCTGTTTTCCAATTGAAGAAAATCACTCCTTTTTTAGTACTTTCAATATTTTTGTTAAGTTTTTTTTATGCTGTTGTGGGTTTATTCTTCTTTATAGAAGACTGCTTTGCAATTATGTCTGCTAAATCTGTTCTCGTCTTAGAGCAACACAAAATCTGGAGGGGCTTGTCTGCCAAAGTGCTATTGTCTAGCTAGCAGTTTGCTGCAATTCTAGATTTCTCTTTTCAACTCTTCCTTGTCGATGTGCAATAGATAGTTTTAACAGCAAGTCTCAAAGGAGTACTTTAATTTAAAGAGCTTATTTTCAGTGGAAACTATTTTCTATGCCAATTCTCCCCCTCCCAGTAGCAATGAAAGTAAAGCAAAAGCAGTGGTTATTTTATGCCTGCCATGTTGAATGCATTACTGATTCATATATAGATTAAACCCTTATCTGTTTAGTACCTGTATTACTTAAGTATTAGGTGGAAGTTGACTAGTATGACTCTCATTAAAGTTATTAGAAGATAACTGTTTTCTAATTATGATGTGATTATAGTTTCTGAATGATTCATCCTATACATGTGCCAGCACTTCTAGTTTATAGAGAGGAATGGATTTCAGGTGCAAGCTAGAAGAGGGTTATTAAGGTGAGAGGTAAGAAAAAAAAGGGCTGAGTTTCAGAACTTTGAAAGCAGACAACTCTTGGAATGCTGCCATACCCTGCGATATCTGGGGTACATTCTGTGAGGCCCCTGCAGCATTTTAAGAAAACTGGTATTGTGTTTAGAACAAAATGCAGGATGCTGTGACTGCCAGGAGTGTTGTTATTGGAACAATCTTAGAATTACAGAATGGTTTGGGTTGGAAAGGACCTTAAGATCATCCAGTTCCAATCACCTGCTATGGGCAGGGACACCTCCCACTAAACCATGTCACCCAAGGCTCTGTCCAACTTGGCCTTGAACACTGCCAGGGATGGAGCATTTACCACTTCTTCGGGTAACCTTGTGCCAGTGCCTCACCACCCTCACAGTAAATAACTTTTTCCTTATATCTAATCTGAACTTCTCCTGTGTAAGTTTGAATCCATCACCCCTTGTCCTTGATGAAGAATCCCTCTCTGAAGACCTGGAGAAGAGTGGCCCTTAACTTGGAACTAACCAAGAAAATTAAATAGTAGCTAAAAGATAACATAATGCCCAGACAAGCATGTGTAAACGACAGATAATCATGACTTTTCTTGAGGAAAGCCCTGCCTCTCTAATCTACTGTTAAGTGTGATTGGCTTTTAAAATATGCATATGATCTTGGAAAGTAAGACAAAACACTGTCCTGGAGTAGAATCTAGGAAAAAAAACAAAAACTAAGCTTAGAAATAAGAAATTATTTTTCATCACAATGACAAGATTACAAATGAATTGCCTTGAGTTGCATCCTAGTTCGGGCAATGTTTAACACGTATATTTAAGAACTGGGAAGGAGGAAAAGGAGTAGGGGAAAATAATATTCTTGCAAAAGATTTAGGTGCTTAAAAGGTGAAAAAGACTGATGAACTTTTAGGAAAACATAACTGGATGAAAGGCAGTTTTTCACTATTGAAAGGATATTATAATAAGTGTTTAAAAATTTTTGTTTGTTTGTTTCAAGTCTTCAAAGGTCTGTTCATAGCAGATTTAGGTCTACTGATGTTGAGTACACTTGAAAAGCACATAGTTAGGATCCTGTAAATAAACTGAAATTGCTGGAAATGTTGTTCTTAGAAGAAAAAAAGAATGATGATATGGCTCTCTTGTTAGCAAGATAATGCCTTCAGTTATAGGTATTATAACTTTTGTGGATAAGAAGGCCGGTCTCTGCCTCACAGTTGGAGAGGTTCTGATGTACATTTGATATGCCTTTTATCCCACATCAATTCACAAGTAGTTTATCCCTTTCTGCTAACCCAACCTTGCTATTTATAGAGTCAGTCTAACATATGGGCCATGCGCTTGCTTAGCTCCCAGGCTTACCTACTCCTTTTTCAGCTCTCACCTTCCTCATTCCCACCTTTGATCATTTTCTGTTCCTGCATTGTCTTGCTCTTATGTTGTCTAAATCACAAGGGAATATAATAGCTGTCAAAGTGGGTAGCTGAACACTCCCTAGCAGAGCGCTTCTTGTTCCGATTACTTGTCTCCAGATCCAGCCAGCTATTTCCAAGATAGAAAGTGAAGTGATGAAACAAAGGAGCATGGTAGCAGTTTGCACAGTGCTTCCCCCTCACCTAGGATCTGGAGGGGAAATTGAACACTGAGAAAAAGGCAGAAAGAAGGGCAGAAAATAAAAGATGGAAAATCCATATTTATTTAATAGGTAACTTCCTCAGGTTTCTTTCAAGAGGTTGGCAGGTCTGAATATAAGATGCACATACACCTGCAGGCTCTGTTTATCAGGAGTCATGATACGGGAGGCATCTTTTGTGCAGATGGAGAAAACTCAAGCATCCAAATCCCTCAGTGGGGAGGCAGTTGGCAAAGATTATTATTTTTAATTTTTCTCCTCTGCTCTCTTCTGCATTTTTATCCATTTTACAAAGGGTTGCTCCTCTAATTTCAGTACAACTCTATTGCATTTCATTTAGTAAGAGGAACATTTTGTCCATTTTTCAGTAAGCAAAATGTGGTTAGTCTAAGCTGAACAATGCCTTCCAATGATAAGCATTAACACATAAATCAGTGTATGTTTTATTGGTTGAGCACAGCTAGGTTTTAGCTCAACACTGCTGTCCACTCCTGCAAAATGAGCACAAGTGAATAAATCCAATATGTTTCCTCATATCTGTACATGCTAAAAAGCTTTTCTATACTCACAGCATCAATTTAATAATTATTAGAAACAAAATAGTAATTACAGCACTGTTTCCTTGGCCATGGGGAAACACCTCCAGTTAAAGGGAGTGCTTTGGAGGATAACAGATGTTTTATCTCCTGGCCTCTGACTTCAAAGAAAAACAGTTATCTGGGAGGCAGAAAAAAAAAGGCAGTAATCAATTGTACTGTCATATTTTCTGAGCATGGCAATTGCTGACTCAGCTGCTTAATACAAAGCATCTGAGACTACCTGTTTGGGCAGGTTTAAAATATTTCAAGTAATGGCAAGATGCTTGGAATGAAGTGCTAAAATTAATCAGTTTGTAGGTTTGGATTTTTTTCATAAATTATTTATTAAAAAACTCCTTTCTACTGTTTCTGATTTCTCAAACATAGAGCCTGAACGCCTCTCACAGTGAATTTCACAATGCTGGCTTATCATTCAAAAAACTGTTTCCAGCAGAGTGTTTAATTAATGGGTCATAACAGGCAGATAAAAATAAACCTATGTTAAGGGAAAGGAGAGGCAAGAGGATTTTTCTCTTTCTCTTTTTCAAGGTTTTGGTAAGTGTCAAAACACGTCTTTCCTACCCCAAAAACCTACAACAGGCTTTTATCCTTTCATGTACTGCTATCTTTTCCCTCGAGATTTCGTCAAGGGCAAAGTGGATATTATTTTATTTGAATGCTTATACTAACTTTGGAGGAAGACTATTATTCTCACTTAGTAGAAGACACAGTCTGTAGTCTATGGTCAACTGACCTTGTGAAAGAAAAATAAGACACAAAATGGCGAGGGCTTAATCTTGAATACTTGTCATTTTTCCATGTCAGATATAGGTTGTTAGTTTCCAAATACTGAGTTAAAATAAAGTGTGCTACTCTTTCATACTTTTCCAGTGGAAGAAAACAAACAATTCTGTGGGGTTTTTTAAGTGACTAGGAATGATACACGTTTAACAAATAATATCCACAGAGCCATTCATTCATTTGAAACAGTTAAGTAGTAGAAAGAAAAACTATTAATTTCAAGCCCCATTGGTAAGTGCAAAACCAGCATTTGCTAAATCATACAGCAAGAAATTGTATTAAAGTGTTTCATTACAATACTTTCTAAAACATTAAAAAAAAACCCCACTGGATGGTGATGTGTTAAGCTAATTAAAAATATTCTGTAAAAATACACAGGCTGATACTTCATTCTTGTGTAACCAGATCACCCCAGTGCTGCAAATACTATTCGCACTGTTTTTAGACATGAACCTAGACAACAACAGGATTTGTTTTCTCTACTTTCACATAGTCTCTTGCTTATTACATCAGCCATTTAAAAAATGGTTGAAGAACGTATCCTGTTGAGAGGTCTACTTTCTTCTCCTTTGCTTCTTTTCTCACCCTGTTCTATCTCTGTTTTCATTTCCCTTTCTTACCTACTTTTGGTGGTATATGTATGAATAAAATAACATTCACTCTGAGCCCCTGAGGATGCAGTAAAAGAATCAGGTAAGCACAAACCTGGCTCTCTGCCCTGTGGCTGCCTTCTCTTCAGCATGTCCACCCTTGCAACAGCAAGTGGAGATTATACATCACTGCAGGAGCGCAGCCATGGTTTGACCTCCTGGGAACAAGCACAGGGAGTTTGCTACAGGCAAGCAGATACTGGCCTGAGATTCAAGTTGATGGTAGGGTGAGGCTTTTCTGGAATTTAGGGTACAAAGATTTTATAAAGGAAAGAAAAGTTACAGGGTTAGACTGCGATTCAGGTTGGAGCATGGAGTTATGTCAACAGGCAGGCATGCAAATGGAGCAATAGGAAGGAAGAGGCATTGTGCTACCAGAGGAATACTAGAAAACTTTAGGGTAACCTAAGCAGATGAAGACATGCTGAATTTTTACTTTTATTGAAGCATATATAGCTGAGTGTTTAAATTCTGAAGGGGAATTTGGGAAAGAGCTGAAAAGAAATCCTTTTTTGCATATGGTTTAAACTGAGTCTTACTTTAATGCTTCTTGTGAAGGAGGCAGCTGGAAGGCATTCACATTCTTGCTTTTGGAAGAGCTCTGCTTTTTTAGGATAACTTCCTTTAGGCAAGCAGTTTTCTTTACATCTTGCGTTACTGTATTTCATCAGCGCACCCAACCTAGCACCAGTCCCTTCCATTTTAAGATTGCTGGATGGGTAGGTGTACTGTCAAGATTATTTGTACTACTATGAAGAGGTGCAGTGAGAAAATTATTCATATATTATGGTTTAAAGAATAGTAGTAACATTTTTATTTCACTACTTATTATTTAATGTGGAGACAGTAACATATTTTGGGAGAAGGGTAGAAAATGTGATCAGTTTAAGCAGTTTGTCACTCCAAGTAGCCATAAAATTGAAATGTTAATCAAACAAGTTAATAAGATTGCCAGTTGGATGTGTTCTATGTATTTGGTATTGTAACTTCATTAACTGTCTGCACTGGTTTCTAAACAATCAGCCTCTATCCAGCTGTCCTCTTTGCGTACGTCTGCATGTCAATGGCTTTAGTTTATGGTAACAACATGATGTAAACTCTCCCAGGATTCCTGGCAAACACTCCAGAGTTGCTACCGAGTACTAAAACTCAGGCTGTTCATCTGGACTGTGTAGCTGACTGGGCCAGATAGATTAGGCTAATGTAAATACATCAGGATGTGTTATGCTTAGTTCTTAATGTGTCTCTCTAGCTGTGCTGTGTAATTGCAGCTGGTATATGATAGATTCTTTGTTTGTGCTGTGCTTTATTCTTTTTATATTTGGATTCAAGGCAGGAGGCAGAAATACATGTTTTTAGAATCAAATTTGAAAAACACTTCAAACAGATGTTGATAATTGTATGGTACTTTTGGCACTGCTAGAAGAAAGGGTGAACACAGCTGGTTGAACTGTATTTACTGAAAATAAAATGCTGTGAAAAGTTCTGCTTATTTTAGTATAGTGATTAGGCTGAAATGATGCACAAGTATTTGAAAAAAAAAAAACAGTGGAAACTTTGGTTGTCAATTGTAAAATACTGTTTTGGAGTTCAGAAATAATCTAAATTGACTGCAAGGCATATTGCTGTGTTTTTGGAACCTCGTTGCTTTTATCTTTCCTGACTTTTTCACGCCTTTATCTCCAGTTAGGTTGTTATTCCAAAACTATTTGGAGCACAGATGTGACCTTTAGTAATCCTCCCAAATGTATATACCTTCATCCTTCTATAAAACTAAATGTTATCTGCTGATTCAGTATCAGTATCCCAATTTGAATGGATCCTTGTGGCATATCTCAGCCATTTTTATCTTTTGGAAAATAGTTTTATGTTGGTCACTGATTTTCCTTTACTTTCAGCGTGTTTCAGCTTTGAACCCATTAATATATGTATTGAACGCCTGTTCTGTTTCAGATTCCTGAGGTACTCAACTCTTAACTTCTCTCTACTTGGAGAAGCAGCCATTAATTACCATTCTTTGTTTCCTACCACTTATCTAATCTTTAATCCACAATAAGAATTTATCTCTTGCCCTGTGTTTATTTATTTTCCTTAATAGTTTCTTCTCCAGGATCTTATCACAGTTTTTTGTCAAACCAAGTAAGTTATATTTACCAAATATCCCCCCCCATTCTCCCTGTTGCATTAACAATGTTCCAACAATTCAAATAAGGCAGAAACAGTATTTTCCATTCAGGTAGGTCCATCTTTATCAATGTGTATTACATAAATGCTTTATTATTCTGATCTTACTTGTATCTATCAGCTACTATATAGCTAAGTGGAGACTTATGCCCACAGTGTCTTTAGTTTCTTTTCCTTAAAGGTTACAATTACCTTGCTCCTCTCTCCCCCCTCACTGTATAGAGAGATGGATACCTGTGACAGCACCTCTCCTGCATTTGTATTTAGATGCACTCTTTTAACATTCATAGATCACTACCTTCACAGTGGGGCAATCAAGTTGAAATCACAGATGATTTGCTGGTTTTCCTAGTCTTTCTTGAAAAGACTTTTAAAATGGTGTTATAAAACTATTTTAATTATTAAACATATTTTAGGAATACCTATGGGATAAAAATATGTCTATCACTTTCTTTAGTGAAAATTAATATAGACATTTACCTTCTCTGCCGTCAAGATACTCCCTCTGATCAGCGCCGCTGCATTGTGCAGACACCACAAGTACTCATCCTGCTCCCCTAATTCTGTTACTACTTGTGCATTATTACTATAGGTACAGTATGGAAGATAGAGGTGGAATTTACCTGAGCAGGAAAGGATAGGGGACATGTAGCCCAGCTGCTTTGTAGCAGCTCTCAAGGCTACTTGCAGGCTTTGTGTTGTATGATGCTGCAGAATATTTATGGCTGCATCACATCCTTTCACGTGGTAACTGCATGGGCCTCTGCCAACTTGGTGTTTGCTTCCCCATAAGGCTTCAAATTATGCAGTAGGTTTTTACACTAACCATCAAATTCCCATTGCAGCATGTATTAGCATCATTACATTTCTTCTTCTAGACTCAGAAGTAGTATTTCTGCATGCCTTTAAACATGATTTGAACCATTTAATTTCTGGGAGGAGTAAAGCAACACTTACATATTTCTTCTTTCTTCCTAGGAGGCAGTGGGGTGTGTTTGAAGTTTGTGAAGTGTTTCAGTCTTAAGTATGAAAACATTTTAAATTTCCAGAGTTCAGTTAACCATTGCTAGTAAGTTAGTAAAGAATAGGATGTTTATGTGTCTTACTGAAGTTAAAGGAGAAATGCTGACAGAAAATAAGGATCTTAAAAGCTACCCCTTTCTGCAACCCCCACTGTATCTCTCTGTGAAGTATTCAGTCACAGATAAAAATCAGAAGCCTGCATTTCTAGGTGAGACAGACTTATTTGGTTAATTATTGAATGTCATTCTCTTTGAAATATCCCTCTGATGTGCTAGAAGTTCTGTAATAGAAAAGTTAAGAGATTCCATGGGTGGGTGCCAGCTTTATCTTTATTTCCCACCTCCCTTCCATCTGAGGAAGAATACTTTCTAATTACTTGTTTTCCAGATCACTCGTGGCCTTGGCTCCCATGCTGAGTGGAGATTACACTCTCCTATTAGCCCTTTTAAGGTCCAAGAAATGCCAGGCATGCCATGTGTGAGCAATCTGCAGGCACCATTAGCACTGCTTGAGTAGCTCTTGATAACACTCCCTATGAAGTCAATTAAAGACGTCAGGGGGTGGGTTGGACTGTTTCTTTTTACTAACAACTCTCATTAGGGGGTGGAGGATGGGGAGCTTGAACAGGTGATTTCTAGTATTTTTAATAAGAAATGGCAAAAATCCCCATACTAGCTTTCTCCTTTGTTTGGCATTCGTTCCTTTCTTTTTCCTTCCCTTCCCTATTTCTAAAACAAATCAATGACAGATGCGGCATTTTACAAAGTCTGAAAGAAGCAATAACTACAAATCTCAACAAAAGAAATCTGTACAGATGGTAAAGACAACAGAAATCAGATTAGTGTTTCATAAGTGAAAGGAAGTCCTGGGCAGTCATTTTTCAGGGCATACTCTGCTCACAGACAGCACCTTGTCATGAGTGTGGCTGAGCTGAGGACATTCTCCCATTTATAGAAATGTTTCATACTGCCCAGCATGGGAAACTAGAGAGTTTATATATATTCAGGAATATAAAGATATTTAAGAAATTATGCGGAATATTATGCATTTGTACATAAGCATCTAGCAGCTATGAAACAGGGTATTGCTAGGGAGTACACCAGCTGGGGTGGTGTGTGGCCTTAAGCATATGCATGTTTTCAGTGGAGATGCTAAATATCGCTGGTAGTTAACTCCTAAGGTAAAAGAATAGGTGTTTCATAAAAGAAATGTAAAATATAGAATAAAATATAGAATATTTATCTTTCATAAAAGGAATGTAAAATATAGAATAAAGTACATATAAGCTGTGATAATTAAAAAAAAATGAAAGCACAGTTCATGATTTTGCATGTGTTTTGAAATAAAATCTGAGGGCAAGTACTGTCACTCACCGATGAACCTCATTTTACAACTATCACACAGAAATATTAGGAAAAGAGAAATGTAAAAATAGTTTTGCTTTTCAGAGCAAGTTTGCAATTCTGCTGTTTCTAGGTTGGGGTTGATTTTTTTGTTTTGTGTTTAGTTTTGGTTTTGGTTTTTTTTACTTTCTTCTGTGATTTTTTCTTTTTACAGATTTTCAAATGGGATATGGGAGCATGCAGTTCAGTTTTCCTCTTCCAAGGCTGTGTCTTTAGTAAAGACAGCGAAAGCCTCTGTCTTAAACTGAATCGGGATATGCATTTCTGCTCTAGAAGTCATTGATATGATAGAGATTAATTCCAAGAAGGCAATGGAAGGACTTCCAATGTTTTTCAACAAATGTGATTCTCTGATATGGAGCTTGTATCACTCAAGTGTCTTTAGTCTTGACATGGAGTGAGATGAAAACAAACCCCTCTAATCCCCATTCAAGTCTTCCACTTTCCTTATATGACCCACAAGGTATTCAGGTGTCTTTTTGAGAAATAGATTAATTAATCTAAAAGCCATCATCTGTTTGGAAACAGCAACATGTAGTATATAACCTAAGCAGGGAGGCACTATGTAAGAATGCATTATACAGTGTTTTAACAGGAAAAGATTTGATGCATTTTGAAATGACCATCGTATCATACTAAAAGAGTGCAAACCACCACTTGTATCTGGCAGTTATTATACTACAAGATAAAAAATAATCTGTAATGCTTAGTTTAAATTCTTCACGCATTTTCAGCTCGCAGCAGCACATCACTCATGTTGCAGCTCCCATCCTGTCCTGCTGTTGAGCGTATCTCATCTCACTACAGCTTCCCACTCCCCACAGCAGCAGGGGGATGCAGTGAACAATCTGACTCAGGCAGCAAGAAACTACTATTTCTCTGTTTCTCTTAAAATTTATTATATCAGCTCTGAATTAAAGTGGTATCAATCTTGTTTGCTTACACGTTCATAAAATTAACATAATAGAATTTACACTTTTGTGGTTTTGATATTCACAGCCATGATTTCACAAATCTTGCACTAATATCAGTTGTTCTTACGTGTTCCACTAATCATTGAATTTAATAACTAGTCATCTCTCCTAGATATGAAAATTGAAAACTGAGACTTTAGTACATTTTTTTTTACAGCCTGTGTTGCTGGTTGTTTAATTTACACAGCGCTTATGTAGGGAAAAAACGATTAAATATAATAGGTAATTAGTTTTTTTTCTCCTCACTAACATCTATCTACTATTTTATATTTATGGTATCTCATTTAATTTTACTTAGTCAATACAAGGAAATACAATGGAGACGGTTTTCAACATTAAAACTTATTATGCCAGTTATTTATTTTCAGAATTATTTATTTCCAGCCATTTGCTGAGTGTTTGAGAGAAATAACTTATCTGCTAGTGTGTGCAATAAAGATAGAATGAGAGTTTGTTTACTCAGCTAAAAAGACACATGATTTTTTTCCTTTTGAAATAGCTGAGAACATGAGATGTAAATTAGTGTAGAAACAGCAATATGCATCTCCATCAGAAGAGTTTGATTTGTTAAAGGAGTATCTGTCGTGGTTAACCCCAGCCAGCAACTAAGCTCTGGGGGAGAGAATTGGAAGAGTGAAAGCGAGAAAATTCATGGCTTGAGATAAAGACAGTTTAATAGGTAAAGCAAATTTAGAAATATGATCTGACTTATTGTATTAAAGAACAATTTTCAGCCTACGCATTGTTATCTCACTGAGTAACTGTCCTGGATTTATTTTATGAATTTTGTTATGGTATGCATTATAGAATTGTCGTTTGGGTCACTGTGTGAGGAACTGTCAAGTACATAGGGAAGATTGTAAAAACCTATGAGACTGATTCATTTAAATAATTAAAAGGTGAGAAAAAGAAGTCTGATCATCCATTTACATCTGGGAACTGAGCTCCCTTAATTGTCCAGACTCGCTCAGGAAAACTATGGTAAACCAGATAACTTGATTTCATATTGTACTCGCCTGGTACCACAACAATGCTGTCCTATTAGATATAAGTGGATTTTTATTTCCTTGTTTGAGAGGCAACAATTCCCAACAACAGCGGCTGAAAATGTTCAATCTGGTTAATATTTCACTTTTTTTTTCTTTAGATAATTTCTGGTTTTGTCTGTTATTCCCTAGTAATGGTATACAGGTTGAAAGAGCACAGACCACTTTTTTCTGTTGTTCCCATTACACCAATGTGTCTAACCTGCTGCATCCATATTTCAGTTTAATGGTCTCTTCAGCATGCTAGTCAACTTTCACAAGTTGGAAAATTCCGTATTGGGCGCATTGTAATTCATGTATGTTAAAGAGTGTCTGTTTTGTAGATGTGGAAATAATATTTGAAAGTCATGGAAAAGAGCAGGGTTTTGTATTAAAATAAGACTTCAAGGAATCTTAAATGGTATTACAGTAGACAATTCTTTGAATGACTTAGGACTTCAAAGTTGTACTTTTCCCATCTAAGAGTCTAGGCTGCATACTCTAGCAAGGTGCATCAGTTTTTCTAGTAACCTTTCTTTGGCAGTTAAAATGAAAGCAGAATATCTTCCACACTAATGTGAGGTAATGGACACCAGGCTTTCTTTGTGCTGAAGTTATGGAGAAAATGTAGCTTTTATCTCTAGCTTTTGATTCTTTTGTTAATGTACTTGCTATTATGAGGAGATACGTTGAAAACAAGCCTGGGCTTTCAACTTTCACACTGAATTTCTCTAAACCAGAACAATAGTTTATTCCAATAGAAATTGTTGAAATAAATGTGATCAGGCTAACATGTTAAGCATAAATCTATTAGTCACATACCTAACCATACTAATATCCACCATTACAGTGCAGACGAATCCTACTCCTGGTGCACATACTTAACTACTGGTACTCTCATCCTTGTGTAGCCAGTGAAATGCAAGAAGATGGCATACAGTTAGCAAGACTGTGAAGGGAAGTCCTTTTACAGAGCTAGGAAGAGTCCCTGTCAAGAGGGAAAGCAGAAAAGCAGGGGTGAAGCTACAACACTGTTGTACGTTCAGTACCCCATCTTGAGGGCTTCTGCCTCCACATGAGTTGGGGCACATTCATAGCTACTTGGTCATTCTTAAAACCTATATCTAGGTCCCAGCTGACCTCTGTTCAGGTATTCTGTCATGTGTGAGTATATAATAACAATAAATGATGAAAATTATAGGGAGGTTGTGCACTTGAAAGGCCCTTGCATAATTCCTGGTTGTCACTGGTGTTGAAAAAGTAATTGGAGAGATACTACACGATGTTGTTAGAAAGTCTGACTTGTAAACTGTATTGGAGGCAAGTTTAAATTATTATTTTTGAAATAGAAATTTGCTAAGGGCTTAGACTGTTACCTCTTTTAATATCAAGGCAGGTATCACCGTTGCTCGATTCTTTAAACTCTGTAAACATGAGCACTTCTCCCAATTGAAAAAAACAACAGGGAGTAAGCAAGAACATAAAATTATTTTTAGATAATGCATTTTTAATTACCAAACTGCTTAATTATTGAGTACTACTGAAAATATCCTGTGAACCTCATTACTATGCAAATGTATTCAGTTTTGGAAACAATTAAATGATAATAAAGCATTCTTTTTTCTTTTACAATATATTACTGTAATGAAGCTGTTACCTCTCAGTGTGCATTTTAATGAGTTTTAAGTAACATTTTAATGAGCTCAACATTACCATAAACCCAAGGATTAGTCAAAATTGAATTTACTGGGAAAAGGGAAGGGTTCATTAAGAGTTAATTATATAGTTTAAGAAGAAATATAATTCATTTTATGATGTCCTATCAACCCAAAATCCAGCAGTAGATCTATACTTATTAATAGGTGTAGAAATGCCGTTATTATATTGACATAAAAACATAGTTTTGCACACTACTGCTAAGGTTTCCAGTGAAAGTTTCTGTATTGAAATCCCTGGGTCAACTTTGCTCTTATCCAGCTCATTATTACATCTGAGGTGAAAAAATACCAAGCTTTGTACTACCGGTTTGTAATTCCACATACAATTTTTATAAACATCATGAGCAGTGAAAGCAAAGTTTAATGGATTCACCATTGCCAATAGGATCTGAAGGCAGTTTACGAGTAAATGTCTTGGATTTATTATTTTAAAAAGGATTGGTAGAGATTTGAATCGAAAGTGCCAGCTCTATTGACATGCCCACTCTAACAGTGATCTGTTGGACATTTGCAGTCCAGGCTTCTGGATACCCAGAAGTTGCAAGTAAATTTCCAGGCAAGAGCTGGCCATGCTGTTCTTTCAGATACACATTCAGATGTTCAGGCCCTGAACAACGCAGAGTTCAGGTTGGATATAAGGAAGAAATTCTTTACTGTGAGGGTGGTGAGGCAATGGAATGGGTTGCCCAGGGAAGTTGTTAATGCTCCATCCCTGGCAGTGTTCAAGGCCATGTTGGATAGAGCCTTGGGGGTCATAGTCTGGTGTGAGGTGTCCTGCCCATGGTAGGGGGGTGAAACTGGATGGTCTTAAGATCCTTTGTAACCCAAACTGTTCTATAATTCTGTGATTCTGTGAAGCTGCTCATGCTCACTCAGTTCAGTTACACATAGGTTTTCCTGCCTTAATGCCAATGTTGGCATTTCTGTTTATCTATTCTGTTTATCTATATATTATCGATATGCACCAGTATGGAGGGTTGTAACTCAGTGCCTTGAGACATCTGGCTATAAAAGAACAAGAAACAGATTTTAAACTGTTAAGCAAAGTATTAGTTGTGCTGAATTAGGATAGTGCTCTCCTATTCACAGGGTAGCCCTGTGACCTGCTATTTAAAAAAAAAGCAATATGTATTTTATTGATATCAAAGCCTCTTAGTGGCAAGAGGGAAGCCTCTGAGGGGTTGAAAGCTTTCATGAATTTCAGCAAAATGGAGTTGATCTTCTGTACGCTGCTGCTGTAGGAGGAAGAACATTCTGGCAAATGTCTGAGAGAGGAAAATCATGAGCTGTGGTCAGCAGTTAAACCTGCTGCAGTTCCATCACTCTTGCATGTGCCAGACCCAGTGATGGTGGCCCAAGGGTGGCAGTTCTGATTGCTGCAGTTCATAATGCTACGGTGAACCTGCTGACCTACACTGGGATTCCTTAGAACAGAAGTCAGGGTACTGGTGACATTCAAAAAGAAAGTCTAACTAATATCTTGGATTGAAAGGTGCTCAAAAGGAACTGCAAAAAAGAGCCATTAGGCAGGTAATAAATTCTGGGTATGCCAGGAAGAAAGCAAAATGCCACTGAATGTGTGATTATGAGCGACATTTTACTAAATTTGCATTTGTTCAGCAGCACAAGTTTCCATCTCTTCTGAGTTGCTTCCAGCTGACCCATCTGTTGCTAAGTAAGGACTTTACAATTAAATTGTAAAAATCAAACGTACCAACTGTTGGCTGAACATTGTTTAGTGCCCATGTTTTCTCCCCCAGAAGCTCATCTCTTTGTATGAGTGTGGCAGCATAGCCAGGCATGTGGAAGTCTTCAGAGAGAAACTGAAAATGTTCCTCACCTACATCTGGAATTGTTCAGAAAAGGAGGAGCAGAGCTACAGAGGTCCTCCTCGAGGGAGAGTTTAATTCAATTTGCCTTAATTGAAGCTGCACAAGCAAACTACAGAATGTTTCCAGTTCTCCTGGTCTCAGAGAAATCCCACAGCATGCGCTGGTTATATGAGCTATTGTATTTTATGTATTCCTTATTCTAAATATAGGGAAGTATAATGCATAGTTTAACAGTGTATTTTCCTTGGTGGAAAATCTGGTTTAAGTAGTACTATTCTCTCCTGGCTAGTTATTTCCTCTGTTTGTAATAGCTTGTCATTCTCTGAGATGCTTATGGATCCGGGCTGTGAGCTGGGTCAGTAAAGAGACGTCTGTTAAAAATCCTCCAAATAGGTGATATTTTCTCCTTTTTCCTTTTCCTTTTTCCTTTTCTTTTCCCTTTTTCTTTTTTTTTTCCCATTGGCATAGAAGAAAGTATTTGTACTGCTTGGCCTAAAATCTATCCCAGGTGAATACTATGGCAGGCTAAAGGTTCCCTCCATCCAGTCCTGACTAGTCTAATAATCTAATCTGCCTATTTCAATATTATACTTTGTCTATCATATGGTGCTTGAATATTTTATCTTGTCAGTATAGCCTCTTGTTTTCTAATGTAATTGAAGAATGACAGTAACTATATAAAGGCACATAAATCTTTTGCGGGAGCTACAAGCACAGGTGCTGTGTGTCTAGTTAAATTCCATGCTAAGAAGGAGTGAAACGAATTATTTAAATGTGTCAGGAGTTTCCTGTTTAAAATAATACCTATTTCAGTATTTAGTTATTAATGTGACTGTGCTGGAATGGATTGTTGCACTAATAGTTGAGGTACAAAAAGCCAAAGGAAGAAGGATTGTGAAAATGGTTTTATACTCTAATTGTGGGGGTCTTTCAGACACTTAAGAGGAATTGTGAGCCCTTCGTGCAAAGGGCTGCTGCTCCAGCTGTTGAGTAGTAACACACCCATTAAAGGCTGTTTTACAGGCATATCTGAGATTGCTGCTTCTCTGTAGTCTGGAACAAACAATTATTTGACTCGTGCTGTTTGCCATTCTTCTCTTATTTAAAAGCCATCAGCAGATCCATAAATACCCAGATTTTCTCTTGTACTGAGCTGCCAGAGGAATATTCATCACTAAGGGCTTAGAAGGATGTGTGGCATGCGGGGGATTTATTTTGTTCTAGTTTTATTCTACTGTTCTTTTTTCTATTCTGCAAAATGTGTTGTACATGAAATAGCCCTTTGGGAAGGTGGTATTAGTTACGAAAAAAAGGGTTGTTTCACCTTTACTGCAGTTTAGAAACTTATTTCAGAGTGTTTTCAACAGTAGCCACTCAGCTGAAGGTCATTTTGATTCTCAGGCACAGCACAGTGTGACTGGAGGGTGGAGCTGGACATCCAGGTCCTGGTTTCCCTCTGGATGCTGAAGCTCCCCTTTCAAAACTGCTGCTTCAGGCTATTATGACTGGTCTTTGCTCCTGCTTCTTTATTTTATTTTTTTTCCTCTTGCACAATGTAGTGAATAATAATGAGGGCGATGTGAACTCTTATATTCTTTTTATGATTTGAAAATAAGTGTGAGAATTATATTTTATATTGTATAGGAGTAATTCCTTACGCTATTTGAGCAGATCAAAACTGCAAAAACTTTCCTGCAAGTTAGACTAGTCTCTTCTTTGTTTTGCATTAAGTCATGAATCTGCGGCTTCCTTTCCATGTTTGGACTACAGGAAACTGCTGTTTCATCTAGTTGTCTGTGGTTTATTTCCTAGTTGGGAGCATATCAACAGAACTCAAATGACTCTGTCCTAAGAGCATTTAATGTAGGGTCTACATATCATGTTGCTCCTTCAGATCTTTCATGCTCTGGAAACTTAAATTCATTATGTGTGGAGACCTTATAGCAGCCTTCCAGTATCTGAAAAGGACCTACAGGGTTGCTGGAGAGGGACTCTTCATCAGGGAGTGTAGTGATAGGACAAGGGGTAATGTGTTCAAACTAAAACAGGGAAGATTTAGGTTAGATATAAGAAAGAAATCCTTTATGTGAGAGTGGTGAGGCACAGGAACAGGCTGCCCAAGGAAGCTGTGAATGCTCCCTTCCTGGCAGTGTTTAAGACAAGGTTGGACAGAGCTTGAAACAACCTGGTCTAGTGTGAGGTGTCACTGCCTGTGGCATGGGGGTTGGAACTGGATGAGCTAAACCCTTTGTAACCCAAACCATTCTGTGATTCTATGTAGAATGTTATGATGATAAGTGACAGGCAAATTATTTTGCAGTGTTCAAGATAATCCAGGAAAAAATGTCGTCTAGCATTTTTGGTCTGTTAAATTTGAAAGGAGCCTTTTATGACGGAAGAATCCAATGATGAAACCTCAGAAAAACACAACCCTTGAACACTGGAACTAAAACATGTATTTAGTCTGCTCAGAGGTGGTAGAGTTGGAGTTTTAATGAACAATGTCTTTGGACCATGCATCCTTTTGAAATTTATTGCAGAGTATTAAAACAAGATTGCATTAAAATAACACACAGTCATAAGTGGTAGAGGAGTTTTGGGGGGTAGGTTTTTGCTCTAAAGGCTTGGAGAAAGGGTGCCAAATATGGCTGGAGCAGTGAGCACACATACTGGTGACTTGTAGCCTTTTGCCATCCCACTCCTGGTACATGGGGAAACATAGTTCTTCTTTCACGTGGCTGCTATTTTCCATTAGCTTCAAGTGCCTGGGCATGTCCCAGTGACAGCCGTGCACACACTTTTATTGCATTTCTAGTTTCCAGTCTGTATTTGCTGGGACAAGTACTAAAAATAAGTGGAAACAATTGAGCCCTTTGGATGGTTAACAATTAATGAAGGCACACTGGTGTCAAGTCCAGCAGGAGATGCCACTGCTAAGCCTGTGTGCAATGACGTGCCCGTTTATGGGACAGAGGACATGGGGCCAGCCAGGCCTATAAAGCAAGCCTGTTTAAATGGCATCTGGCAAGCACCCCAGAATGGTCTGTTGACATGAGGACAGTTTGCAGGATGGAAAGTGAGGTATTCAAGAAGCAGCAGATGGCTCCCACTGGTTCTGCATACCAGCTGTGTATGCATCTCATGCTCCATATCTGATGAAGTGAGGCTTCACAGTCCCCTTGCAATGGAGTTATGAAAGCTTATCAAGAAATATGTGCCGTGCTATGTCTGCTCAAATATCTTGTTTTCAATCCTGACTTTTGAAGGGAGCAACACAAAAATCCTGCTCACAAAATAAGTAAATAGATGAGTTTTAGCTTATGATTAACAGATAAAGCTTGATAGGGACCACGGATAGGCAGAGAGGTTGGGGGGATGGAAGATAGATGGAGAATTCCTGTGTTGAGCAACAGCCTATTTTGTTTGATGCTTTGCCTAATGTGGCTGAAGTATAGCAGTAATGTGGCAGTGACCCCCTGCCAAGATGGGAAAGCATCCCAGCTGTTGTGTATGTGTTGTGCATGTGTACACAAGAAGTTTATTAGAGGCTATTCACACTTCAGTGGAGCTCAGAGATTGCAGTCTGCATTATATTGGTTAAATGAAGCATCTAACATTCTATATTTCTCGTACAAGAAATATTCATTCATTGGTATTCATTTTCATGATTCTCATCTGTTCTTATTCTTTTGTTTTGCAGAAGGCACATGTACATGTTAGATGTTTTGGCTGGGCTTGAACTGGAAGCCCAAGGGACTGAAGCAGCCGAAGTGGTTGCAGGAGGACCAGATCCAGTTTGGAAACAGAAAAAAATAAAATTGCTCAATGCTGTGTCAAACTCTTAGGTAGCATTTGTTAGGGTGAGCATAGTGCTGCAGGTACCCGGCAGTGATACTTTTGTACTCACAACAGTAAACCATGTTTTATACTGTGGTTTCTGAACTTACTAATTAAATCTGTACTTCTGGGGAGTCTGTGCTGGACTCTACATGTACAGTGCAGTTTCTGTGTGCTCTTCTGAAACACTTAACAAAAAGCTGCCATCTGAATTTTCTTCATATATCTCTGACAGTAGCATCTGAGGTTTTTGGATATCATTGTTTTGGAAAATTGGTTATATATTTATAATTCCTTTAGGTTTGGGGTGGGTTTGTGGTTTGTATTGATTGATTGCTTGATTTAGCTTCTTAGATCCTAAGGCCTTTGCTTTCCTGTATTGCAGGAGAGCAAAGGTCTGTCTAGTCTGGTCTATCCTTTTTCTGACAGTAGCCTGTGAGGGACTCTGGAGGACTGTGTGTTTTACCAAACACGATACTCCCTACTGCATTGCTGGGACAGAAGCATAGTTGGTGTGATTTGAGGAATCCTCTGATGCTTTTGGTGAAATATAGTCCCATATTCTTGCTATGAAGAAGGGATGCTGGCATACAAGTAACAGGGAAAGTATACTTAAGTTGTGATGTGGTGGTTTTGAAGCTCACATACGATATCCATTGGGAAAAATAAGTTACTTGCCTGCAATTTTCTGAATATGTGACGAGCACATAAAAGCTAACATCAGACTTGAGTTTAAAGGATCATTAAATGACTATTCCAGTAAGCTGCTAAACGCCTGATCCTTGTTAAATCTTAAGACTTACAGCAGACCATGCACATTTTTCGAAGCTCGTCTGCAATTATGGTACCAGTTCTTCTGGAAAGTCCTCTGAACTTTTAAGCAAGTAGTAGAGGTTTTAGTTTCAATGAAATAAAAGTCTTGGTAATGTGTCTCTTGTTAGCATTAGCGGTCTGTGCAGTGCATTCATCGAGAGTGATTATGCCTTAAGAACAAGAAAAAAGAAATCTGCTCTGTATCCTAAAGAAAATTTTTCAACGTATTATGGTGTATAGCTTTAGATTTCTGAAATTACTTAAATGTGGTCTTCAGGATATTTGCATTCATAAAGAATACTTGGTTATGCTCATCGCTTCCCTTTGCCTTTCTTGACTGTCAAAACACAGTGATGCTTTTGAAGATTTATAGCAGATGGGTAATGAGATTGCTAACTGTTAACTGCAGCATTCAGAATTTGTTGGTGGAAGGAGGCAGGAGTTTAAAACGAGAGAAGGTTGCTGGGGCTTCATTGCAGTGAAGACAGGTGATAGAACTTTGTTTTCAATCAGGAAGCCTAAATATAAATATGTTATGTTCCAAATTAGAAAAACCTCTGCTCCTCTTGCTATCTGGTAGTCAAATAAAATATTTTAGAAAAAATTAGGAGATGTTCGATTGCCTTCAAGTGATCACAGTGAATCACAGGAAGGGGAAGGACATTATACAGTTTTTCAGTAAGCGTATTCAGGCAGTATTACTTGCTCTTAATTCAGCACAAATAGCAGCCTTTAAAAAATCAAAAACGAATAGTCTGTAATAACTATCACTTGTATACCTGTGTGATTGTGTAAAAGGAAAAATAGGTCAGCAGTGACCTTAAGTGAGTTACCTATTGAAGAACGATTTTGAAGTCTGATTCCTGTAGTGGGTGCTGTAAACAGGAAAGGAAAAATCCTTTCTTCTTTCCTGATCTTTGTGCAATCAGCTAGTTAGGGTATACCTCAGACTAAAACTGAGAGAAGAGTAATAAAATCCAACTATCTCCCACTAATTCCATTTGCAATCTGTCTAATTACTTGTCAGTGTTGGCTCATGTGCCTGATTTCTAACAAACACTGTTCACCTGGTTTAGTAATTTCTGTGTGTAGAAGAAAGGGTTTTAACTTTCATGTTTAGACATTAATGCACAACACAAAGTCCAAATTCTATAAATGTCTGTTTCTGTATGCATGAATTGTTAGAAGTTTAGAGGATCAGAACTGAGTGGTTTTCCCATATTTTGGTCTTTGCTGAGTCCTGAGGATAAAGAGCAAGGTGCCTTCAACTACTTTAGTAGGTTACTGAGCTCAGAAGCGCATGGATGAGAAAAAGGAATGAAGCCATAGAAAGTTGCTGAATCTGCAAGGAATAATATTCTCCTTCTTTTGTTTCTTGATGCAGGTATCTCCCTTCTGCTCTCTTTCTCACTATTACAAGTACCCTATTAATCAAGTATTATTGAAGCTACTAGACTCCTTGAAAATACCCTAACACCTCTGAAAATTAACCTTCTGGGTTTGGGGCCTCATTTTAAAGTAAAGCCTGAACATTTTGAGTCATGATAAATTAGCTGGCATTCATATCTCCTGGGCAATATTTGTATCAGGATATAGGGAAAGAATGGGAAAAATAACAAGAAGGAAAAATTATGTAGTTCCTTATTATCTTTTTTTAAAGAAAGATGGCACCTTGTCGCAGGCAGTGCACATGCAGAGGGAGCTCAGGATCCCTGGGAGTCTTGCGTAGGATTATTGCCTAATTGTGATCTTTTTTTAATTATTATTTTGTTTTCCATATAAATGTGATAGAGGCAGTTGCTGAAACAGAGAGGTAGGGCAACAGCATTCTCAAACAAAGTGTATTATTATTCACAAGGAAGGTTTGTCTGTGACCCTTTATGATTTTTACTGTCCCACAGTTTCACAGGTGACAGCCTCACTCAGGTAGTGCTGGCTTGCTCTGGGACCATTTCAGTAGATCATACACATAAATACCCTTCTGCACCATACACTACCTAAAGTATAATAATAATCCTTTCATCTGTCCACTGCATGACATCTGGGCAGTTATTTGACATAATAATTCATGTTGATTGTGCATATCAGTATGTCAGAGGAGAAAAGTGCCAAGGCAGTGGTAAAGAGATGAGGATTTAGGAAGATGCTGTGGGGCAGTGCCTTGGATTTGGGGAAATCTACCTGCATGTGGCAGGTGACCAACTATAAAAACTTTATATGAAAATAATATTACCCTGAGATAAGCACAACACAGAAGAGGAGGGGGAAGATAAACTACCAGGACGCAAGTTTCAGAAGCACATTAATATTTACTCGATATCTTTTTGTACCCTCTAGTCAGCATGACAGATGTAGCGGTGTTTTAAGACATTATCATTCATTGAAAAAGGCAAAAAAGATAGTCTTTTCCTCCCTCTCATCCACAGTAATCTCAGATGTTTGCCCTGTGCTCCAGGGGGAGGAGGTGGAGAGCTGAGTGCTGGTGGGAGAAGAATGCAATTATCCCAAAGCCTCCTGACGGGCATCCACTTCTTCCTTCCAGCTTAGCTGCTCTGACCATAGGCTGGGGGCTCGTGGGACATGGACCAGATTGAAAAAGTAGGAGCAGACAGATGGTTATTTGTAATCATCATGTAAATGTAAATCCTATAAAAATGTTTTCTTTCTAAGGACCCAAAAGCTGTTGTACTGGAAAGCAGGATTAAGGCACGGATATCTAGCCTAGAGTAATTTTGGCCCCGTCACCTTCCCTCCTACCCTATAAACGTTATAGCTTTATCTCCGCTTCCTTTAAACAAATTGCTGGAGCCTCTGTTAAGGAAATTAATTTGGTTTCCACGTAATTCCCTCAGTTTATGAGCATCGGTTTGACCGGGGCCTGGATTTGGTCCTAAGCTGGCAGGTGCTGGCAAGCAGTTGCCTTGGTAGCAGGGACTTCTTTTCCCTCTTTCTCCCTGTCTCTGGCAGGTGCATGGCCGCCAAGTGTTTATCTGAGCACTGCCGCTGAGAGATGCACTCGCTTCCCGTGATTGCACTCGCAGGTACCTGTAAATGGCCACACAGGACTTCACATCCCTTAAAGACTGCCGTGACAGCTTGCAGACATCTATCTTGTTTGAGCAGCATCAGCTTGTTCAAGCTACAAAGAGACTGATCAAACTTTAATTAGCTTTTGTCTGCAGCAGCATCGGAGGCTGCGTGTACCATTTAGCTGTCCTTTCCAGACAGCGAGGTGTAGCCATCCGGAAGCTTTTGCCCTTCTGAGGCTTTGCCTACAGAAATGTGAGGATGTTTGAGCTGCCGTGGGGCTGGAAGAGGGAAGCAGCTCCCCTCTGCATCACCGTCAGGGCTGCTTGGCAGCCTCCAGGGTCTTGCTCTTTGAGGAGACTTGGGTCTTAGCCTGGGAAGGCAGGATGGGATGCCAGCCATCATTCTCTTTGACATTTGGTGTCCCTTGTTAAATAGAGGGTAACACCCATGTGAGCACAAAGAGAGCTGTGTAACTTATGTTAAAATTGGAATAAAGCAAAATAAGAACATGGCATGAGGAGCCTGACAGAAAATGGACCCTGTCACTTGTGTTGGATTTTTAAATGTTAATATTTGTGCTCTGCCAAGAGGGCCCTGAGGAGGGCTGGCTTCTCAAGTGAACAAAAGCCTCTTGCCAGTGTGTGGAGAAGGCGATCTGCTCAGGCGCACTACTAGTTATTTGGAAGTATCCAGCAATTGTGGATAATTGGCTGAGGAATATTCTGCAGCTCTCAACCATTTTCTCTGTTTTCACAGACGATTGTGCCATTAGATATGGTGAATGCCCTAAGCTGTGCTGCAGCTTTTCCATTTATTGTGTGCTAATAAGTGTGAACTCAGCTTCCAGTTGATGCTCCTTTCGTCTGTGGCTTTTTATGCCACTGGAGTGGGACAGCCAAAGTCACCAGTTATGTACTTCCTCTTCCCTGCTCCGTCTTTCTTGGGGCTATGTTTGGATGTGCTGGGATGGGTGTGCTGATCAGATTAACGTCTGTGCTTTCTATCATTGTTGTTATATTCCATTAAAAGCACTGAATCACAGGAGTGGCAGCCTATTCCCTCTGCTCTTTACCTTGTTTTTCTGTCTGCTTTTATTCTTACTCGTTTCTTTCCTTTACCTGTCTTTTTGTTTTCGCTCTCCCTAAATAAGTGTTCCCCCTCTTCCCCTCCGAGTTGTTTTTTCTCTTTAAATTTATATTCCACACATTTTATTCTTGTCTTTATCTTTCTGTCCCTGCTTTATTTTTTTCCCTTTTCATTTTTCTCCAGCCATTTTTGTTTTTCTCCAAAACACAGAATGCTTTAGATGGAAATGATGAGATATATTTATTCAAGATTCACATGTGTGCTGAGGTACAGAGCAAGATTAAGTAAACCCTGTAGCATCAATTTTGTCTTCCATTCTAGCCAGATTTGCAGTAAGACTTGGGTAAAGGAATGTGATAAAATCACATCACCTCTTAGCCTCTTATTCTGAGGCTGATTGGAACCTTACACAGTTGCTGGGATAATTCAGAGAAAGTTAATGTAATTTGCTGTGTATCACCCCAAGAAACTATATTTGTCAGCTTCATAAAGCAGTGTGAAATGTTCAAGGAAAACTCTTTCCTTAATGTTGCTGTTAGGAGTTAGGAGACAGGAATATATAAATTCATTATGTTGTGGTATCTGCTGATTTTGTGGGGATTTTCCACTAATGGATTTTCACTGATGTTCTATAATTGTACAAAGAATGAAGCCAATAAAAATTAATATTTCTTTTGTGTGTAAAAATAATGGAAGAAGTTGATATTTATACAGTTGCCAGTTATTTGGAAAAGGGCATAGCATTGCCTAGGATTTTTTCTTCCTGGCTTTGATAGCGATTACAGAGATGCATGAAGATGCTTCCTAAAATATGTGATTTTGTAACGCTTCTTTTTGTGATTCTTTCCCTGAAATTCCTGTGATATGAGCTTTCTTGGGTTTGCATAATGCCAGATAGTCAGCAGCCCTTGATCTCCAGCATACTGTTTCAGTGTTGTTCATTGCATAAGTTATTTCTTTCATCTTGAAGCTCTATAATTCACCTTCTATCAATTTGATTATTGTGAAACAAAAGTGTATGTATAATTTGTATTAATCAGAAATATTTTGGGCTTGAATCTTTTGTTATCTGTTGGAAAAAATATATCAATTGGGTATATCACCAAAGAAGTCTAGTGGCCCTTACCAGAGCTGCATTTGTTGCCAAGTGTGTCCTGTCACTTTTATTTTATACTTCAAGAGCAATCAATCTTTTTTTCATGTGTTAGAAAAGGAATTAACTTTCAATTAATTCCCTCCTTCCTCTGGGATCTACCTGTGTATCCCAAAATGGGGAACAATAAAAGTTACTTCCTTTGTCGTTTTGAGTGCTACATTTATACAGCCCTCTCACCTCAGCCCATTCAGAAATCAATTCCTATATGCATTAATTGTATTTTCTTCTGGCTTATTATAGAACAGAAAAATATTCAGTTCCAAATGTTAAAATGGGGCACATTTTATTAACATTGAAAGCAGTAAATTATCTCTGCTTATGAAATGAGACTGAGCAATTTCTGATGAACTCTTCTTGACTTGCCCCCTTCACTAGGATACAGTGTTTTCTAATTTCTCAGAGGGCCCCCGTTCCATTAAGGGCGAGAACTGTTTTAAAGCTGTAATGAAAGCCATACGTAGCTGAAATTCAAGGAGGAGAAATGCCCTAAATTCTATTTCAGTAGCTCATCTAGAGCTATTTTCAGTTTTATGTTTATAAGAATGTCAATTAACCTAGAGACTAGGACACACATGGAAGAATGACGACGAAGTGGATATTATTTTAACACACTGAAGCTAGCTAGCTGGACTTAATCCTTCGTATAGAAGCCTGATTTCCATAAGAATCTGTCCTGTGTTGCCTAATTTAGTTCTCAAACAGCTTGGTGATTTAAATGCTCTTTTCTTTTGATGTCTTGGGGCAGCACTGGTTGAAGTTGCAGAGATACTAGAACTAGAAAAAAACAGAAGGAAGAATTCAATATGCTGGAAGTGCACTACCATCAGCTTGATTTCTCTGGCAGCTTTTAGAACTGGCAATCTCTTTGGCATGCATTTGGTGATGGCAATAATAACAGTCATAATAACAGTACCCTTCATCAAGGTGTAACTCCACAGTTCAGCATTAGTTGTGTCACTTCTTTACCTGGCTTATGCTGAGTCAGAAATCTGGGCAAACCAGCTATTCAGCATGTTTCTGTTATGAAAAGAACTCAACATCAGACCTGCAATGCTAGTTGTGCAAGTATGGGAAGTGACCCTGTTAAGGTTAAAAAGAGTCATGAGTGTTACAGGTCTTTCTAATTTAAATGCAGATCAGTGTTCTCATCTGGAGAAAGAAAAAAAGGGAAAAAACCCGTGCATGTGAAATCTGCTTCCATTGGACAAAAAGTCATTCTTCACAAACTTCTTTTCTGCCGTCTCTTACAGTAAATACAGGATGCAAAGTCATCACCTAATAATGGCTGAGGCTTGTTTGTTTAATATTATGTGTACCTGCACATGTTTTTTTACCCCACTTGCAATGGCATCACTTCTAGTAATTTTT
This sequence comes from Psittacus erithacus, assembly GCA_009867235.2. Classification (NCBI taxonomy): domain Eukaryota; kingdom Metazoa; phylum Chordata; class Aves; order Psittaciformes; family Psittacidae; genus Psittacus; species Psittacus erithacus. The sequence goes on along the minus strand of WYDI02025461.1, from coordinate 35,842 downwards.
TTCTTCTTTTCCTCATTTGTTGCATTAGTACTACGAGATGACTTCCGCCAAAACCCCACAGATGTTGTGGTAGCTGCTGGAGAGCCTGCCATATTGGAGTGCCAGCCTCCTCGTGGACACCCTGAGCCTACAATCTACTGGAAGAAAGATAAAGTCCGCATTGATGACAGAGAAGAGCGGATCAGTGTGAGTACAATTCGGGTGCTTGTCTATAGAGGCAGGGCCTGCATTGAAGCCTCACAGCTGAGTGCAGCAGAACCTTATAGCTTTATTGTCATTAGTCTTTACAGTTTGCCTCTCCAAGCTTTCCAAATGAGGGGGGTTGAGGTTGTTAATTTCTGCTGGTTTGGGTCTCCAACCTGAACTTCTTGAGGCCTGATTTATATAACCAGTGTAAAGGAGGTCCATTAGAGCTGTAGATTTGGTTATTTAAGGTGCTCTGTTAGATGGGGGACACAGTGGATGTCTCTGATCTGTTTGGCCTTACCTTTTTTAGATCTCTGTTCATTGAAATGAGATCTCAGTTCAGTGAAATGAGAGTATCAGACCTTATATCAGAGAGGTGTTTTAAAGATAAAATTAGTCGTATGTATAAGGTACACAAATACTCCATGGGGAAAACCAACACCTTAGGATGAAATAGGTAACGTATTTAGTATAGTAACTGGGATGTGTATTCTAAATAAAGGCTAAAGTAATAATCTAAAGAATGATTGCTCCTGAAAAAGAATAAATATTGAGTAAATAAGTAACACTGGTTGAATTCTAACAGTTCATTCCATGTACGGAATGAAAAAGGATCCAGCAGAAATACCTAACTTATCAAGTGATTAGAAATTGTCATGTTTATGCAAGAAAATTGACTAAATTAAGGTCATGGGGACATATTTAATTCCTAATTTTGAAATGCTAATACTATTAATATTAATGAAAAAAATTTTGTGTTGCATGTAATGATATGTAACTCATTCGATGCTGACCTTATTCGATGTGGAAATACTATCGGGAAGCTTGTTTGTTGCTTTGGATGCCTGAGGAAGTATTTCAAGCTAAGCAGTCTAAGTAGTTGCTATTGATGGGCCAGGCTATCTCTGCTAGAGCCTACTCAAGAGCAGAGAAAGGAAGAGTAGTGGGGAACTGGTTATTATTCCTGGACTCTGGTTTCTTTGGCTATATCCCTAGATTATTGTGAAACACCCCACTACCTTTTGACACTGTCTGTGACTTCACAAGCTGCAAACATATTACTTTATTGCTTTCAGGTACCCTGCTCTTTCACTAGGAAAGAACCCTTTGTGGGCCAGGAAAATGCGTAGTCTTCTGGGAGACAGGTGAATTCTCAGCTTGGGCTAGGTTCAGTCTGTTAGCATTGAGGAAAAGAGAAAATCTGTCTTAATCAGTGAACAAAGAAACAGCTCAGACACCAATAAAAAAAAAAAATGAACTAAATGAAAGTAAGTAAAATCTCCTTTTTTCTTGAGGGAGATGTCAAGAGTGCTTTGCATGTCATCATGCACAAATTATAAGCACTCTGCATCGCCATAGAGGAAGAAATGTAATCTTTGAAATGTAAAGCATTTAATGAAAACTGAAGAAAAAACTGAAATGCAGTTAAAACCAGTCAGTAGGATAAAATGTCTTCTATAACAACGTAAAGACATTTAAGTATATAGGATTATAATTTTAAAGCTATACATATATTTACAAATGAAATTTTTAAATGCCTTAGTCTTAGCCTTTAGAACTTGCTGCCTGAGAAGGCAACATTTTGATGATATTGTTTGTTTACCTGAAGTTAAAAATACATTCCTTGTTTTGAAACAGATACGTGGTGGGAAGCTGATGATCTCCAATACAAGAAAAAGTGATGCTGGCATGTACACTTGTGTTGGCATAAACATCGTGGGGGAGCGAGACAGCGATCCAGCAGAGCTAACTGTCTTTGGTAAATCAACTCAAGCTTTTGTTTCCTTTCACTACAAATGTCATAGACCTAATTGACCTAGGTGACTCATCAAAATAGGATGCGAAACAAGGTTAGCAAAATGCAGTAGTACTGCTTCGGATGCATTTCACAGTTTCTGCAGAAGACCAGGTTTCAAAGGCTGCAGTTTGTAATTACGGAACTGTGATGGCTTAACATTTTCTTTCTCAGCACACAGTTTCAGTCTAATTGAAGGTCTAATTGCATTGGGATTGTGAAATCAAACCTTTGTAGGAGAGCACAGAAGAGCTCAATTGTAAAAAGTCATTGGAGAAAACCCTGAAATCAATTTTTTTGAATATATAGAGATACTTCTGTCATTTGTTTCTTTTTAAAGGGCATGAAACAGTTTTTCATCCTGCAAGCCAGGGCATGATTTAGGGTTTTGGTGCTGCTGAATGAATCAAAATAGAATAGGTTTCCTGTATGAAAGAACTTCCAGACCTAGTGGGCAAGGCAAGAAGTTGTTAAGAACATTTGCACTATGGTTAGGGTCTACAGCAAGAATAGAATAATACTGAACCTAGAGCTGGATCCATCCTGCCAACAACTGGGAAAGAAGCAAGCCTTCTTTCCTGCTGTGGTACATCCTGCAGTCATGACATTTCTGTTTACCGTTAGCTGTGGGTTTGCAAGAATTAGTCAAGAGGTCTTGAGCAAACAGAAGAAAATCAATAAAGAAAAAAACCCCTCACAGCTAAAGAAAACCCATACAGGGATACAAAAGAGAAAGAGAAAGCATTAATGTTCCCTCCTGTTACAAGCTTTTTGATATCCTTGATAGAATACTAAAATTCCAAACAAGACTGCTTGTAATCCTAGTAAGACTTGTCATAGAAATCCTAAGGTCCTTTCTCAAGCAGATGCTCCTGGTATTTTTCCCTTCTGCCTAATAGAGTGCACTGAAAACCCCGGTCACATAGTGCTGTCTCTGTTTGCATTTATGTGCAATTCAACATTTGTTTGTGTACTTGAAAAAAAAAAGCATATTTTGGTATTCAAAAGGCATAGAAAAGTTTCTGCTAGACAAGACCTGTAGGTGACTGAGGATTTGCTGCTTTCCAGCATTGCAGGGCTGTAAAAGCTTCCATTACACTTAGTTTGTTGTGGATTCATGGACTTTTAAAGGCAGAACTGGTATACCTTGCAAAAAAAAACCACAGAAATGATCTCTGTCAAATTATTATGTCCTTTGCAGCCCATCTGTTGAAGATGTGCCTTTTTACAAATGTAAAATAGACATGACATATCTTCTTCATCAGTTTAAGTATGGATAATCTCTGGTAATACTCCCTGTGGATGACAAGCAGATTGCAGTCCTAAACTATAAAGCCTTAAGAAATGCTTAAGATAATAATTTGGTAAAAAGCATTGAACTATATGAATAAAAATTGAAATATGCATGTAATTTTGTGTCCTGCAGAGCTACAAAAAGTATTAGATTTGTCTTGATATGTAAAATAATACATAGCCAATTGCAATGTTCTGATTTTTTTTTTAATTTTTTTTTTTCAGGATTTAATCGTAGCAATCAACTCTTAAAATACAACCTAAACCTAATTCGTGAATAGTGAACAAAATCAGCAATAAATGAAATTAGGTATTTTAATTCTTCATAATTGTGTTAGGCTACTTGAAGAAAATTGTATTTTAAATTCCTTTCCTATCTGGGTATCTTCCTATCTAAAATTCCCCTTCAACTTAGGTATTGCCTTCCTATCTTCCTTTTCGTTGTGCAAGTGTAGGATGCAGAAGGCAGGCACTCAGGTCATGATCTGCTGTTCGACAAGCCAATTTGACTATCCTGTGCCCATCTCCTGGCTGCCCACCTGGCCCTGAAGCTCCATGTTGGTGTATTGGGCTCACTGGATAGATGTGCAGAGGTTAGGCCTGGCCTGCTCTGTATGATTGGAGGTGACTTGGCATTGCCTCCCACCAGCAGAACAGTTGTATTCCTCTCCTGGGCTTCAGGCAGCAGCTAGTGGGTGAGTGAGTGCATGCACAGTGCACTGGAGAGCATTATCCATGATGTTTCCAGGAAGCAACTTATCTACAGGACAGTCTAATCAGTCTCAGCATACACAATAAATCCAGCAACTCTGGGAAACATCAGATTGACTGTGCATGTTCAGATTGACTTCACTGCACCCTGGCAAAGCTATGGGTCATTTGTTAAGTCCAGCGCCTTTCTCTAAGATGACTCACAGGTTCGAGGAATATGGGAATAGTGCAAACATCGAGAAAAATATGCTAAAAATATCATAATCCTTATATTTTATACATGTGCCCAATTTTAACTGTTTTGAAGATATTGGAAAATGGGCTTTAGAGTTAAAATGAAGATCTCTTAGCTGAGAGACTTAGAGAATGCAGTAAAGTGGCTGGCAAGCCTACAGCTGGTGCTGATTCTGGAGAGGAATGTGTATAAAGTAGCTGATTATTAATGTCTCTATTCATTTTCCAAATAGCAAACCCCCAAAACCTTTCCGTAGTCTAAAAGAGGCCTCAGTAGACACGCTACTCTGTAGGAAAAGGAACTCTTTTGTACTAGTTACAAACCTTTCCGGAATTGACCACTTATTACTTTTGGCTTTGCAAGTTTTTCTGTAATAGGTGAAGTTAATTTCTGCGTGTGATTCATGACATATTTCTGGTTTCCTCTACAGTAAATTTAGCTTGAGGCACTGCCTCTGGAAAAACTGAGTCAGTGTGGTGGTAATTGGTGACCCAAGGGGAACAGCATGGAAGCCTAGCCTAAAAGATTACACCTTTTCTGAGTTTAAAAACTTTAAAATACATGAGCAATAAGAAACTACCTTGGAAAGAAGCAGGAGACAAAAATGAAAGTTTGCCGTGTGCAGAATGTAGCCACTTGGCTGGGTACCCATTCAATAAGAATTTTTGCTAAGAGACAGTTGTGGATAATACATGTAGAACTTTCACAAAATGAGTATTATATTTGTCAACCCCATCTGCATAAGAAACCTAGTTTTCAACATTTAGTCACAGCTAACAGCCTACTTTTAGTGTCTGGGCAGATTGTGTTTCTTTTGTTCCCAAGTCATGTTTCTTCTTCCAGCAGAAAATTGCCAAACTTCAAAAGTAAAATATCACAAACAAAACTGACAATATAAGTAGTGCTTCCAAAAAATTATCCTGGTGTTTTGAATAGTGGCAATGATGCATTACATTAGTCTTTGCTTTCAAGCACTAGTGCTAGTTTTTGCCTTTTATAAGACTCCAAGGTGTAATCATGGATTAAAGCAAGAAGACAGGGTCTGTTGCAGTCTAAGTTGGCCTTTAAAGGGAGTTAATAACTAATTTATCTATCCTAACATTCACAAAAAGAGGTACCATGGTACTTTATGGATGCATTATTGTAAAGGCTGAATTCAGATGTGTAAGTGATAGATATTAGGCTGCTTTGCATGTGTTTCGGCATATAGCCTTTGACTGAACAGAATTAGAGCAAGATGCCAACCAGAAACAGTTTCATTCCAATTTGTAAGAAAGCTTTTTTTGTAAACACAAAATATAGAGCCAAAAAATAAATAATTACTGTTTAAGTTAACCTTTTATCATTTTGTCATACTACTGCACTATTCTCAGATAACTTTTCAGTTTTAACTATTTCAGACTCTTGTTTTTTTCCTTTGGACTTAAAATGGTATGTTTGAAGAGAATGTACAAAGGTATATCTTGTATATTGATTCTGAAGCTCAGTGAAATCAATGAAAGCCTTAATATATCAACTTCAAGAGGCTGGCATCAAGCAGTGCAAAAAGTTATATTTAGAAGAGCCTCAAAAGAATATAAAGCATAACTAGGACAGTACAAAAATGTCTTAAAAGATATGTCAATGCAGACCTATTGAAGATTGTTTTGGATTAATCTTTGATTTCTGCTTTGGTACCTGAACCTTTTTTCAGTTAATAAGGTCCTGTGGGATCAAGGGGTATTTTTGTCTGATACTTGAAGAAGTATTTGTGTTTGATGTTCTCTAGACATTGTCAGGCTGAAAGAGATACCATAGTTCCAGCTGAAAGAGATACCATAATTCCAGGAAAAGTATCCCAGGATGACATGATGTTAGAGGAAAAAAATCTGAAAGTCCCTTAAGGAAGATGTTGTGCCACATTATACTTTCCTGAGCTCTGACTACAGGAAAGGCCATATTAGAGAGTCTTGTCCCATCGTATCTTGGAGATTAGTCCCAGAAGCTTTCCCAGTTACATAGAAAATCTACCAAAACGGGGTGTACATTCACAGTTCAAGACAGAGAAATTGGCTGTGTGTATTTTGTCATTCACAGTGAAGCTCCTCCTGTTTTTCTTCAAATCCTTGTATTTTTCAGCTGTAGTGTGCATGTGACAGTTTCCAGTAAGCCAGTTTAACTTTGCAGTTGTCATGGTTTAACCTCAGCCAGCAACTGAGCACCAGCCTCCTGATCATTATCTTGCTAGTGGCATGAGGGTGAGATTCAGAAGATAAAAGTGCGAAAACTCATGGTTTGAGTTACAGACAGTTTAATAAGTCAAGCAAAAGGTGTGCATGTACTTAAAGCAGCCCAAAGAATTCATTCACCACTTCCAATTGGCAGGTGGGGGTTCAGCCATCTCCAGGAAAGCAGGGCTACATCATGCTTAATGGTTGCTTGGGAAGACAAACAACATAACAGTGAATGTTCCCCTTTTCCTTATTCCCCCAGCTTTATATGCTGAGTATGGCATCCTATGGTCTGAGACATCCCTTTGGACAGTTGGGGTCAGCTATCCTGGCCATGTCCCCTCCCAACTCCCTGTGCGCCCCCAGACTACTCACTGGTGGAGTGGGGTGAGGAGCAGAAAAGAGCTTGGCTCTGTGCAAGCACTGCTCAGTAGTAACTAAAACATCCCTGTGTTATCAATGCTGTTTTCAGCACTATCCAAACATAGCCCCATACTAGCTACTATGGAGAAAATTAACTCTACCTGAGTCAAAATTAGGGCAGCAGTATTTGTTATCTACAGGTGCTGACCAGTTGTGAAAGTATTTGGTCTCCAGAATCCATACATAATGCTCAGTAAAACCTGAAATTAGCACAGAGATGTATACAAAAGGAGGAAAACACAACTGATAAAAATCATTCTACTTTGTATGTGCTTCATAACAGTGCTCCATACCTTTACTGTGCAATCTTATCACATCTTGAGTACCACTTAAAGTGCAGAAGTTTACAATGTCTACAGGAGTGCTAATTTCTCAAATGAAAAATGGTGAAGTATCTAAAAAGAGGCAGTAGAAAAATGTCTTTAAATACAAAACCATCTGCTTTTGCAATTGTATTTTCATTTATTTGACTGACATAGGTAAATTCTGTGTGATCCTAATATCATGTTTTCTTCCACATCTTCATTTTTGGAAGAAAGCTTTACTTTATCCAGACCATGTTGCAGTTTATGAAATATCTGAGCTATTGACAGCATTCTGAAGTGAAGCATACTTCCAGCCATCCAGTGTTTCTTTTTTTCCCTTTACGTTAGACCACTGTATGAAAAAAGCTCTTATTTTTAACTATTTGCAATTAAATCCCTCCTCAAAGCTTTTTAATTTGTGTTTTAATACTTCTTTCTGGAACACAAAAACAGTTAAAAAACCCCGATGCCTTCTCTGCAGCAAAGACAGAGAAAACAGTTCTAAATCAGATTGAGCCTCTACATTATGGGGACCATCAAATCCTTTACTCTAGCAGTTGCATCAGCAGAGAAAATATATTAAGGATCATTTTAATTAGATTGAAATCCCATATATGGCTGTCTAACTTTTTGAGGAACAGAGAAAGGGCAATGATACATCTGAAGGTCATCTGAGTCTCTCTAATAGACTGTGTTACCCAGACCAAATGTTAAATAGAGGAAAAATTGAGTTTTGGGGTTAACTTGTGTCAGCACCCAAAGCAAGGAAAGGATTTTCTTGTGTTTCTGGTTAGGATCAGTTCTGTAGCTTTTCTTGCAGTGCATATTTCAAGCACTGCAACAGATTGTAGATGTGTGTCCAGATTACATTAACGATCCCCTTTTATAACTGCAAGCAAAGTTTATTCCGAAGTTATAAAGGTCACCCTAGTAATAGCATGACTGGTTGACATGACATATAACCATGACCTATTTTATAGTTCTCCTCAAAGATTTTTAATATTCATCAGAGAAAGTCTGGGAAGTAGGTACTTTATTTACTCAGTGAAAGCTTATAAAATAGCTATATTAAATTTTTTATATATGTCTATGATTTTAATTTATTGCCCTTTCTTCTTGTTTCTCAAATATATTGCGTTCTGGATGCTGTTGACAGAGTAACAATGTTTAATTATACCACAAGGCTTTATTTATGGGCAAACCATTTCAAAGGAGGAAAAAATACAAATTATTTTTCTCAAGCTTAGCTCTGAAACTAAATTTGATCTGGCTGCATGAAGAAGCCGTCTTTATTTAGCATGCTTGGGCAGGCAGCGCTCTGTCTCTTGAGAGATTAACATTGTAAGCAAGTTATGCAGGTGACTCAAATCCAGTTAATCTCACATAAAGAATGTTAATTGCATTGGCCGTGGCATTCACTCTGATCACTTTATAGCTGTATAATTAGCTATTGGACATATTCACAGGGTTGTCTGAGTGATACAAATCCAGGAAACAACATGAGAGAGAACTTGTTCTTTCCCGATTCATCCCATATAAAATGCAGAGATGATGGAAAAATGGAAAGAACAGTTATTGGTATTTGCATGTCCTTGCCAACTGGGATCTGCACTTACATAGGTATTTATTTTCTAGCAATTTCTTAACTGGTTTGGGAAATACAGTTTGAGAAGCTGATCTGAAACAAATGTGTGTGTGTACTCCTAATACCTCAAATCCTTGATGTGGAATCAAGTGATTTACCTAATGACCTTTGGACCATTTCCTGTCTTATCAGCTGGGTTCTCCTAAAAATGTGACAGGAATTTATTTTCTAATCTCCTGTATAGAAGGATTTACAGCCACAAGTAGCAATTTCATAAACACACGTACATTAGTTTCTTAGCTGTTTACAGGCAGCTTTTATAAGCATGGTCTAAAATCATTTTTGTATGCAGACTAAGACAACATATAGGCACATGCAGAGTTATTTAAATTCAGCATGGGTGAACCAGGGTCTCTAAATCACCTATGAGGATGCTGATCTGGATCTAAATTTCTTGGTGTAGGATCATCTCTTGAAAAACAAATATCAAAATGTAGAGTGTGTTGTGTATGAGCTCAGAGCAGGGGTTGGTCTGAGCTCTTCTTAGGAGAGAAGCTGAGAATAAGATACTGTTGTAAACTTACATAAAGCTTCATTAAGATATTCCATTCCAGATCCACATAATTACAGCCAGGCCAAGTGCATTGCTTACATTAAGGTCAGCAACTAATACTTTTGTTACTTTGTTCAGTTTTAATAAGTTTGTCAAACTAAAAGGCTTTATCCAAAAATTTCCATGCTGGATTTGAAAACTGAATTTTTATTTTGTTTTAATTACCAAAATAATTAGTTCTTTTCTAAGAAGGTTGAAGCTCCTGCAATTTTGGGGTGAAAGAGGTGATTGGAGGGAAGTAGCGAAGAGTTGAAGGAGAGGAATGGAGGCTGCTTTTTGTCCTGAGAAATGCAGGTCCTTCATATTGAATAGCTGGGACCTAAAATTTGATGAGAAATACCTACATTATGCCAGAGATGCAATTTCTTTGCTTGTCCAAAGAATTTTCACTAAATGTAGCCAAAATGCACCTGCCTAAACAAAGAATAAATCATCAATTCGTACATCAGAGAGACAAGACAGAATGCAGGTCTAATGAACTTGGGAAATGAACTTCATTTTCCTGCAACTGCACTGCACTCCTGCTGCTGTCATTCTCTTGGGATGATGCTTGGTTACTTCAGCCAATTTTTCTTGTGTTAATATTGTGGAAAGCAATATTCTGGGCTAGGAGCAGACAAATCGGGAATAAGGAAGCAGTCATCAGCTCAAAAGATCCGGCACAGCCAGCAGCTGAGTGAAGAGGGGCTTGAAGCACTGTCACAGGCTGGCAAAGACACGTAGGTGAGGGTAGGAGCAAACCTAGCTGGAGCTGGGGAAGGGTCAGGAAAGTACATACAGGGAAGAAAAAACCTGATGAACACTCAGGGCAAGGAGCTGTAGTGGTTATATGTGGCTTGTACACAGACTTGAAACAGGGTATGAAGACAGACTTCAAGGTGAAGAGAGAGAGACACTAGAACTGAATTTACTTGCTCAAACACTAATGGAACCTGAAGGTCCTGGGCAGGACTAGGAATAGAACAATAGCAATGGCTTGGGGAGAACTGGGCAGAAGAATCTCTGCCTGTTGGACATGTTTTTATCTCTAGCATCTGGAAAAGTGCTATATTCTTGAGCATGTCTATTCTTCTGCTGACAAAATTGTTTTCCCTGCCAGTAGGTCCCTCTGCTTGTATCATGGAATTCCTATGTGATGCTGTCACTCATTTACATAATTATTAACAGGTGGTTTTGTGTTCCTTATTTTCTGACTTAATATTCTGATTTGTACAAGTGATGAACATTTTAGTGGCTGCAACTGAATTCAAAATTAATGCTAAATTTCACCCCCTCCCAAAAAAAAAAAGGACAGTTTTGTCTTTCAGGTTGAGCATGAAAATTTAGCAGATACTTTTTCCTGTGCTTTCTTAGCTCTCCGTTGCACCTCAGAGAGGAGCTATGAAAATAAAAGAATTGTTTATAAAGCATTAAGATGGGTGCAGTGGAGGTCATGAGGAAATTAATAATTCTGCCTTTGAAGTGAAGTTTGAGTAGTATGACAGGAGGCCACCCACTAAACAGAACACTGTAGCAAAATATTAAACACCTGCTCATTAAATGAATACCAACAATCTAAAGATGTTTGGGAAAAAAACATAGTGTGCGATCATATAATTGCAGCCAGTCCCATAAGGCATAGATGGGAAGGGAGTGATTAAACGGCAGACAGACAGCCTTAGTTCTGGTGCCGAGGTGCTGTGTGCTTCATTTTGCAATGTTATTAATGTTCTTTTAATGCTATCCTATAATTGTTATTATTTTATTATTATTATTGTACAATAAACATGGATAGCCAACCCATAAACTCAGCTCTGCAGTTATCAAGACAAACTGCCTGAGTCAGTATCTGATACCATTTACATCTGTGTGAATTTTGAATAAGTTTTTAAGTGACATCGTACCCTTCCACTTGCTGAGAATTAAATGTGAAACATAGTGTGTAACCAGTTTCAAGTATCTTTCTAATAAATCTCTGTCTTGAAATACTGCTTCGTATAAGCCCAGTGTTACAATGGTTTGGCTAGCAGACATAATTTATGACAATAAAAGTGTGGTATGGCTAGGAGAGGACAGAACAAAATTCATGCAATCCAAAGGCAACTTGGAAGCTAACCCCAGTGACATCCTCTCAAATGAAATTACCGGTACTTTGACTTTGTACCAGTATAACTGAGATCAGATTGTGGCTCTGCATCTGGATTTTAAGCGGGCCTGTACAACATTACGATGATTAATAATATTTGTGGCTGTGCAGGCTAACATAACAAGGATAAACAGAACTTATTATTCAGACCTTAATTTAGTTTTCCATGGTGAAGTTAGTGATGGGGATCAGGGAAGCTCTGACCTCTGTAGAATAGTCCACAACTGGCTGAGATTCATAACACAGAGTTTAGTTTTCCTATGAATCATAAAGATATTGATTGTTGCCAAAGGCAGGATATCTCCATTGGCAGCTCATACATCGCTAGGGCAGGCAGGAGATTTTAGATCACGCTCTGTGTATGCGGGAGTGCAGAGCCAAAATGTTCACAGGAAAGGGCATGGTCTTGGAGACCTGTCTGCTCGTGTGGAGTGTGGGTAGTCAGTGCTAGCACAGGCTTCCTTCTGCTGGCACTGAGCTGTCACGTGAGGGCCAGATGTGACAGCCCCTGGCTCTCCAGCCTGGAGTCTTCCTGGTTCTTTATGCACATCATCAGTTCCACTTGTCTGAATTTGTGGAGCTCAGCCTCCTTTCTTCATTCTGTGAATCAGTAAACAGAAAGATGCTGAAAAGTCAAAAGTGTTCATTTCAACCCTCTGACTCACTAAGGAATTTTAATGTCTCTTTTCAAGAACGGCCCACGTTTCTCAGGCGACCGATTAACCAAGTGGTGCTGGAGGAGGAGGCTGTGGATTTCCGGTGCCAGGTGCAGGGGGATCCCACACCCACAGTCCGGTGGAAGAAAGATGATGCAGACTTACCGAGAGGAAGGTGAGACCAACATTCATGTTCCCCACGCTTTCAAATTCCAACTGTTGAGTAATGCTGGAATCACTCCCTACTACTTATACTTTGTTATTTGACATTAGAGCCAAAACTTATTTCCCATAAAGTGGTCTTTGGCACCACAAAACCTGTTCCAGAGCCAGCTAAGCAGGGAAACCGAATCTGGGTTGAGTTGTCCAGATAATGGATTCCTGTGGAAGGAAGAAAAGTGATGCGTAGGTATTGTGAGCAAATGGGTGTTCACTGAATTTGCTGGAGAAAGTAAATATGTTTTAGGAATGTACTGGTGATAACAGCCTTCATAATAACTTGCTGATAGCAAAGGGAGAAAATCTGGCTGCAGAGTTGCAGAGCCGTTCCATTGCACTTAGCAGGATGAATTGCAAGCAGAGTGCTGTGGTAGGCTTTGTTGGCTTCTTGGTTCACATCTGTTAAGTCTCATAGAGAAACCTTCCTCTTGAGGAATCAAAATACTAGGCTAGCAGAAGTGGAAAACAAAGTTGAAATCTGGAACAAGCCCCTTGTGTTCAAGAAAGATTCATTTAGTCTGGAACAAATGTGGAGAAAATTCCAAAGAAAGCAGGAGATGAGAGTCTCTGTCATAAATGGATATTAAATTATCTTGGCTCTTTTTAGCTAACAGAACAGAGTTTGGTCCTTGCTTTCTGGAACTTTTTCTAGTTTTGGTGCTGAATCATTATTAGATTAAAATACATTAACACAGAAATAGGTCTGGCAACAGGAATTAGAACCCAGGTCTGTATAACGCAACTGATCCTTCTGGCGCTGTGACACCTGATTCACTTTTGCACCATGCTTTTGGTTTCAACAGGAGACACGAATAGTGCCTCCTTTTTTCACCCACCACAACAGGTTGTTTTTTCCTAACAGGGAAAGACAAAGGTTGATTATTCCTGGGATGTTGCCACAGGAATTTGAAGAAAGGAGAAAAAAAAATCTAAAACTTCTTTTCTTCAAACCAGTGCCTTAAATACTAGAGTTATGTAGACTGGCTGTCAGTGTTATTTCTGATCCTCCAATCATGATCTTAAAAAAGAGTAGCTGCAATGGTGTTTGTGGCGAGTTTGTGTTGTTTAAAAATTAGGTAGCTGTTTTGCTAGTTGTATTGGTAGATGTATATGCATGTAGTACATAGAATATTTTGAAGATCAGAATTTTGAATGGCAGGATGGGTTTTTCCTCTTTGTTTGCCGTTTAACCATGCATTGTAGTGTAGTCATAGTAAATACATTGTGCTTCTGTGATTTGTTCATACTGCTGTGCTACTTCTGTTGTTTTAAATCATGTCTACTTCTAGGTCTTATAAGCAGAAGTAATAGATGATGAACAAGCACTGCCTTTGATTAGGTTTAACCTTTTATTAGGCTTTTTCCAATGACTATGTTCCTTTGTTTTCTTTTATATCTGATTGTGAAAAACATAGTATTGTGGCCTTACGGGTAATTTTTACTGTTCGTTCTTGATGTATTTGTAAAGAAGAAATGTAACAGGAATCATAGAAAGAGTTTCACTGGGCTTTTAACTAGAAGAAGAGAAGGTTTGTCAGATACATTCTGGTCATAATCAACTTCAGACTCAGAAACTACTCTCAATGTTTTGCAGTGTTTTTACACTGCTGTTCAACATTTTATTAACTGTGTTTCGGCATCTTAAAGCAGAATGTGGGGGTATGTCTTCATTTATCTCTGCTTCCCAGAGCATCAGAGGGGTGGGTAAAGAAGGGGCAAGGTTGCCAAATCTCACACTGGAGACGACCTCAGGTAATAGAGGGCTACCACTGCCCCTGCCCATGTAGCACATTACCACCACCTGAGCCACATGGATTGTGATCATCTAGCAAAGTCCAACATACACTAAAAAAGCAAATACATCTGATGATCAGGACTTTATGTTTACTTTTCTAAATTGTATTCATTTGTATAGCAAGGTATATGAGCAGAACCTTCACTGTCCAAAAAGTGGAAATTTCCAAACCATGCTATATGGTGCTTAATCAAGGAAGATAAACTTGGAACAGCTAAAAGAAAAGCTATTATTTTTTTTCTAGATTTTTTAATGCAAGCAAAGAAATCTGCTCAGGTGTAGTCTGAATTAATAGATGGATGGGAAAATGGTAATATATCAACTTTATGCATTAAGAAGAAAATTTCCTCTTAGAAAAAGGAAAGCTTTTTACTCCTTGACAAAGTGGGGAGGGTTTTATTTTCTCTTTTTTGAGGCAAAACCAAAATTAGCTTTATCTTCTGAGCTCCTGTATTATAAAGATCTGCAGTTAAATATGCATCCCTCAAGGAATGTCCTTTTAAATTCTTTCTGTGTACAGAAATTCCTCTGAGCATATCTGTGCAGTTATTTGTCTTACAGTTTTCAGTATCCATTTTCTTTTTTCTACACCTAACGATGTTCTTTGCACATCTGTCTGTTTTCATTCTGTTAATAATTTCCTTTGGCTTCATCCCTAGATTGAAAGACAATTATAGTAGGTACCTATTTCAACAGTTAGTGCACATTTTCAAATATGTCTGTTGTTAGTTCAGCTTTCAGAAGTGTCTAGTTCAGTGCTAGCAAAGTGGGATGAACTGAACTTGTATATGCATTTTGTTTCTGTAATTCTCCTGGTGAATGGCAGAATCAGTGATACTGGATCCATAGCCTTCAGAAATCCTTCTCTGTTTTTTCTGTCTTCTTTCCTTTTAGCTTTTTTTAGTGACACATGTGAAAGCAAAGAGAAAAGTAATCACAGTAATTTCTAGTGACAAATATAAATAGTATTGCTGCACCGATTGGTGTGTTGAGTAATAATTGGAAAATAATTTCAGGCTGTTACAGTTTTAATTATAAAGGTCCCTGGTGAACTATAAGCGTCTCCAGTTGCAATTGGATTGAATGAGGGGGGAAAAAAGCAGCTTCTAAAGGAATTATTATGTTTGAAAATATGACTACGAAAAAATGCAATTTGGCCATTTTATTGAAGTTTCTATGTAATTACCCAGAAATTTATGAATAACTATGCTTTAAAACTGAGAACAGATGGACATCAATGTATTCTGAGGGTACAAGGCTTCCTTCCAAATTTTAGCTATTTTGAATTGATGATGTAAACCAACTATGATAGTCTATATTTTGAATTTAAAACCTTAAAAAGGTTCTTATAGCGGAAGTTTTCAAAATGCCTGGGAAAAATAGGTCTCACTACCAGTCAAGGAAGTTACTTGTCCAACATCTTGTAGACCTGAGTTGAGATTTCAAACACTGTGGTATACACCATGGAGCTCTTCTGAGTATGGCTGGACACGAATTAAGAAGATCATAAGAAGGACCAGTGGGAAACAGCTTTGTGACTTATGCTGTTTTCATAGTCCTTTTACTATGAATTTACTATACTTTCATTATGAATTAATTACATTCTTCAGGCTTGAAAATTCTTTTTAGAGACTAAACCAATCCCAGCAAATTAAAGCTCACTGTTTACAATGTTGATACTACACCAACAGGGAAAAACAAAGTACACTGCTAAGTCTGGGGTGTGTAAAGCTTTTTTCCCAGAAGCTGTTTATTTCAGATCAGTGACCCAAGACTGAAATTCATTGTGAGTCAAGGGTAGAGGTGCATGGTGTATATTTTATTTTAATTGCTCTAAAAATTCAGCATCATGCCATAGCTTCCACAGTACACAAAGGCTAGGGAACAGTTAATCAAGTATAACACATGTCAAACTACTGGAAGTGAACAGGGTATTGTGGGGTCACCAGTCCTATGCCTTTGATTGAAATATTAGGTTCACTCTTTAATGCATGGAGTTTCTTTTCATTGTAAGTGACACAAGGAAATGGCACAAAAATTGTACTAAAGCAATTCAGACCATTGTGGCCAGGTATAATGACCAGGAACTATTGAAAATTAAACAAAACTAGTCTTTAGACATTAAAGATTTTTTCCAGCCACATGTTCAGGTGGTTTTTGCTTTGATGTCTGCTTGGCAGAAACAGAGATGATGCTTTCCTGCTAAGGAGCTGATGGCCTCCTGCGTGGAGAGGAACTCAGTGTGGCCTGGATCAACTTCTGATTCTTCTGCTTTTTAGTCCTGGTAACAGGAAGAAAGCAATATTATTTGAGAGCCTCCAGTATGAGAGTGGCATATCTGTGACTAGCAACTGAATCAAAATTTGAATAAGGTTTGTACAGTGTTTCATGTCTTCACATTTTCTAGTGAAGCTGAAGAGAGCAGCTGCATAGTCTGTAATTACTTAGCAAGTAATATGGACTTTTTTATCTTTTTTTTTTTTTTAGGAAGTACAGAGATTTTCAATTACAAGTTAAAATTTATGGCACACTAATAACTGTTCAAACCTCTTACACAGAAGAAGCTAGCTCTTTGGGAGAGTGAGGTTAGCTCAGCAAATGTATTTTTCAGTTGCCTTAAAAATGACTGAGTAGCAATCACATGGGCCTTTTTTTTTTGCATTTCAGCTCAGAACAGCTGGTTTAGCTCAGTAAATACATCTTTAATGAAATTACAACCTGCTCTTGTAAATTGCATTTACAGGCACTATCTGATTAGAGGAATATTGTACTAGAGATGAAAAGTGGCAACTGCACCAGCAGGAAGAGGTGTTTGTTTTACGCACCTCTTATGCAATGTGAGCGTAGGCAGAGAACCAAGAGTGTTGCTTCAGAGCTAAAACAGTGTGTAGTTTACACAAAATATATTGCTAAGTGTTAAGAGATTGTAGTTATTAAATGAAACAAAGCAGTGAAACACAGCAATGAAAATCATAAACAACACAGTAACCTTTTTTATTTACTAAAGATTAGGAATCTCCGTGGAAAATTATTTGGGGAAATGCATTCTTATTGCATACACTTAACTGTATGTCAGCTCCAACAAAAGTCTTTATAGGTGTTATTTTTTATGTCTATGTCTTGCTGGTTTTAAAACTGGCCTCTTTGTTCCTGAAAAGTAATTGTATACACATAGCCTGGGCAGAAATACTGTCTGTCATACTTCTGATAGGTGTGCATTTTCAGTAATTACTATAATTTCTGTGCTTTCCTCCATGGCTTCTTGTGAGCGCAATACTAAGGGTAAATGATGAAGTTTAAAAAAATATATAGCTGTCTTCCAAAATCTTTGAAGTGGATTTAAATGTTACTGAAAGCAAACCTTATCCCAGTAAACTCAGAAAAGCTAGATTTTCTAAGAGTAGATAGAGATAGCGCTTGATAACCAGCGATGTTCTGCATTTGTATGTCTCCACTGTGGTAGGTTGAGCCCGGCTGGACACCGGGTACCCATCAAATGCCACTTTATCCTTCCCACACCTCACCTGAGCCAGAGGGAGAAAATATAACAAAAGGCTCATGAGTGCAGATAAGGACAAGGGGAGATCACTCACCAATAATCATCACAGCCAAAACAGAATCAACTTGGGGAAATTGATTTCATTTATTACCAATAGAAATCAGAGTAGGGTAATGATAAAATAAAATCTAAATCTTCACCTTTGCCCCACTCTTTCTTCTTCCCAGGCTCAACTTTACTCCAGATTTTCTGTACCTCCTCTCCACCAGTGACACAGGGGAGTGGGGAATAGGAGCTGTGGTCAGTTCACCACATGTTGTCTCTGCTGCTCAATCCTCCTGAGGGCAGGACAGTTGGTGGGCATCTGGCATCTAACCACGGTCAATCCACCACATCCATGGTCACAGGATAGGGCCTGTAAGCCAGAGAGACAGTAACTTTTAAGAATCACAGTGCTACATAATTCTATTTGTATTCTGTAGATGGAATAGTGAGGTATTTAACTACAGCCTCCTCTAGATACAACTAAGGCGAGAATGACCTTTCAATGAAATATGAGTTAATAACACTACAGTGCTGTGTGCTTTGGTATAGCTAATCTCTGTGCAGGTTGTAACAAAATGCAGTCTAATGTGTATTGAAAATTAATTAAAGAGTGTGTTTTAGTTATGTAATGGATATAATCTTTGGTTACATCAGCAAATTTCTGTTGTAATTAATAACAATTAATGATTTTAAATAAAGGGTGAGGGAAAAGGGCTGTTTTCCATATTAGCTGTATCACATGTACCATTCATCACCTCTGGTTAGATCCAGTATGATTTGCATGCCCATCTTTTGTTTCCTAAGTGAAAGCATCAAGGAGAGATTAAGTCCCTTTATGAGGAGCATAGGAGAGAAGATTGGATGAACTTAATAGCTTGTCAAAAAGAGACAGTGAAAGAAGGAGGTGTAATATGCCATTTGTATTCTTACTTACATCTGGAGGGAGTAGAGGTTGTTTTCAGAGGATGTTGTTATCTTGGGTTTAATGCAGCACATATCTGGCACAGGGCAAGCAGCAGCAGTACTTGCAGAGAATCCGTGTAGCCTAACTGAACGCAGGCAGATCTCAGTGGAGTGCAGTGTAAGCATATTTTTAGCTGTTATGTTGAATCATTTGAGAAAACTACTTCTGCAAAGCCAGAGATATCATTTAGAGATAGAGAGGTGAAGAGGGGTAAAAGAGAAGCAGGGATTGTTGGTTTTTTTTTCTATATATAGTGTCAAGATGATATAGCCCAGTGCTGGTGGGGTACCCCCTTCTGTTGTTCTTTTGGTTGAGTATACCTCTTCTCTGATTGATATTTTGACTGTTAGTGATCCCTTCCTGTTCTGTAAGTGAAAACAATATTCCTTACAGTTTTATGAGGAATGCACAGACAAGCAAAAGTGTAAATTAGAGTATTTTTTGACATTTTAAATTTGTCAAGGCACGGCATTGAAGCAAGTCCTGTAAATTCATTGTCCTGCAGTTACCCCAGAGGTCTACAGTCTAACCCAGTGTTATCTGCCATTCAGTTTGTATGAAATATTAAATGCTGTGAGCAAAATGTTAGATGCATGGCTCTGCTAGACTGATCAGCAGAGAAATGGTTAATAACATTGACATTTAAATTGGCTTCATGTTAAGTGTCAGTCCTCACTACAGAGCTGAAGAAGAGCTATTGTTTCAGGCAGTCTGTTTGCAGATGCATGAAAACAGTCTCCAGTTGGTTACATAAGGGTCAAGGTTGGGCAAATAGCTTTACAACTCCATGGACAGCAACCATAAAGGAATTGTGTCCTGCCTACATGTTTTCTCTTCATGCTGTGTGAACCGCTGGTGATCTATGAAGTGATGACTGGCAGTGCACTTGAAATAGGGTTGTCACAAGAGAAGGTTTATATTTGAATTCTGTCTTATTTAACATCCTAAAATTGTTAAGTTTCAGGAAATTAATGAAGCCACTAGCAGAGTTCTGAAACAAAATTTAATGCCAGTAGTAGTAGCCTCAAAGATGGATTTCTCTGAATTTTCTACTCACAATTCACTTAATTCTACTTTAATGTAGAATTTCACTCAAAATACTCATTGTAGTGCTTGAATCTTTCTATTGGAAAAGCAGAGTATATGAAGTAGAAGCTTAGTAATCACATAGTTTATATATTGTATTTATAAGTTTCAAAATATTGAGGTAGCCTGCTTTCTTGAAAAGTATAAGGATATCAAACAGTTTAAGCTCTCTATTATCAGTTTATTAACTATTAAAATTGCAGAATGAAAATGTGAATATAGTTAACTATGCAGTTTTTCTGTAAAACCCACAGGAGAGCAGGGAGAAGGAAGCTGGTAGTTATGTTCAAGTGGGACTAAGATTCAAGAGCTCTGACCACAGCATCATTGATGCTACTGGAATGACTGACCTGCAGGAATTTCTTCTGCTGTAACACATTCCATCCCTTCATGAGATACAAAAGTTGTCATCTCAGTTAAAAACAAGCAAAAACTGTCTGTTAAAACACTGCAAGGTTAAAGTTTTAACCCTAAGAACTACTTTCCAGTTCCTATTGGTAAGTCCTATTCTGAGCATTACTTGACAATAGAAAAATGTACTTTTTAATAGTATAACTTCTGGCTGAAGTGCAATGTTGAAGGCACTTTCATTAAAACATTACCATGACTTCATTTTTAATTAGCACTTCAAGGCTGGTTACTGATTTGAAATACAGATTAGAAGATATTCAGTTAGTTCTCCGACAAATTTATCGGAATCATTTTATCACACTTAATCATAGAATGGTTAGGGTTGGAAAGGAGCTTAAGATCATGTAAGGCAAATAATAATAGACAGGCCAACACGAATTCTGTTTATTTCAAACTGCTCATAATCTGTGTGCTCATGTTAAAAAAAAGAATGCACTAAGCCATATTCAGTAAGTGCAAGATGCTGCTCTGGGCTCAGACTTTCTTACTGTATCCCAGCCCTTGCAGTATCATTTCAATTTTAAACAAAAAGGTAATGGACAAATCCCAGTGTTTTGCTTTTCTTTAAAATTAATTTCAGTGGCATGTGCTGAGCAAGTAACCCTGAGAATCGAGGGTGCTTTTCTAACAGATGAATTTATGGCATAGGCATTAATAATGCAAGTCTCCCCAAGTGCCTGACAAATGTGTCTCATCTGTGAGGGAAGGGACTACTTCTGGTGATAGGAGGATGTGTCTCCATGCCAAGTCATTACATGGTCTCTTAGCTCATACTTCCACCAGCGTTCTAGTTTTTGAAATGTGAAGCTCTGTCTCAAACTCAAATCAAATCAGAAGCCCATTTTGGATAATTATCATGTGGTAATTCTGTGAGTACTTCTTTGTTCAGACAGAGATGTAGAGACAGAAGACGCAGCCTGCAACAGTTTAGAGTTTACTGAGTCACTGATTCCCGAACATAAGCTTTGCTCTTAACTTCTGCTTGTTCCCAAATTATTTCAAAGCTAACAAAAAAGCAGTCTTAATTTTTCTTCCTTGGCTCTCTCCTGAGTGCGTGGCTACTGATTTTGTGAGGCGCTAGCTACGTGCCATCACATATGGATGTTTGCATGTGAGAGGAGTACCACACAGTGCAATGCTTCCAGAGTTGTAAACCACCATTTCCTTTAACATAGGTATGGTTTCACAGTCTTGGCCCAATGACTGTTGTATACATCTTTGATGAGATTTAGGCCATTTTACGGAATTTAGGCCATTTTGTGGAATGCCTTGATTTAAGGTACAGTGCAGTGTGGGTTTGTCTTTTCTGTTATGGCAGTCAGAAGTGTCCACTATAAAAAATTAAAAATAATCTGCAGCTCACAACCCATAAAAGATTTTGGACTAAAGCAGAACCCACTTTCAGTATATTATAAAAAAATCAAAATAGTCTATCAGTTATACAAACCTGTATCAGTTGTTTTTCTGGTTTGCTGGCATAAGGTCAGTGAACCATTTTATGAGACTGCTTGCACATACGCCTTGCATAACGAAATTCAAGGCAATGTCACATTGCTTTATACCTTTCTCTGCAATGAGTGGTGTAGCCAAAGAATAAATGGGAATCTGAACATGTAGATGTGAGTGGCAGCCATCCTGTCGACACCTTGTAGATAGCTCCTTGTAGCTAAATTTATCATAGCTGTAAGCAGTGTCTTAGAGCCATCCTGCAGCAAGCAGCCTTGATTTCAGGGCTACAACAGAGTAATTTGAGACAAGTGCCCGCAAATATGTACATCTCTCTGTTGCTGATTCAGGTTTTGGTAGTGAGAGAAAAACAGAGACTCCTTTATCTTTGCTTCAGAAAGCTATCACTCACAGGGGTTTGTGCTCCTTTATTCTTCCACTTATCAATGCATGGAATGGAAGTGAAGAAAACCCCAACCTTTCTTGTAAGGGAGCTGGCAGTAGGGGTGGCTGCACCACTGATAGGAATGCAGGTGGAGGCCCTCTGTTCTGCTTCGGGATCACACAAGGCTGAAGCAGGTAACTGCGCTCATGCTTCCTGTCTCACTGCAGTTCCTCTCTGGCTCCCTACATCTGGCACAGAGAATCTAGGAGCCAGTGAAAAGCTGTGACACTATGCTGGGAGCTGAAGTGCCAGCACCACAAAAGAGAAGTGGAGACAGAAGCTTAAGCCTCCTTAACTACCTCCTGTTTACTCTGGTTTTGGCCGGTAGCATCTCTCTATTTGGACTCCCTAATCATTTATGTTGTGAGTAATCTTGGAGCTTTGTGCATGTTTTGCAAAACTGCCTGGCAAACAGGCAAAGGAAAATAGCGCAAAGTCATTTTTGTGCCATCTCTAAAAAAAAAAGAAAGCCTGCAAAGCCTACATACAAAGATTATTCATTTATTTACTTACTTTAAAGTAATGTTTTAGAAGAAAATAGGGGCCTGGTATAAATTGATGGACATTTTATTGAAGCCAATTTGCAGCAGTTAAGATGTGATGTTTTTCTCTTGCAAACTCCTGTAGTAAGAAATACAACTTTTTGAGTTAGATTTGTTAAATTCAGTAATGCCTTCTCACAATTTTAAAATACACTGATGAAGCAAGTACTTCCTTGTATTATAAGTTAGACCTACTTGGATCTCTAAGAATTTGATGACTCCAGCTGCAGACACAGTTTTGCTAACTGTGCATGTGAAAGACAAAGAGGTGCATGTATTTTTATGCATAGCTGCATGCACATTTTGACAATCTGGGAATGTAGGGGTTCTGTGAAGCACTCAGTAAAACGTATATCAAACACAAAGCAGCACATTGCTAAATCTCTCTAAGTTCAGTAATTTATCTTTTTGTTATTTGATAACCATGGAAGAGTGGTGACTGAGTATGGACAGATCGCTTTTGAATTGGGGGGCGGGGGGAAATTATAACTGCAGCAAAACCAGTTCAATTCAAGAGCATTCTTAGATGCTTAAGCCAATGCATGAATCCAACCTCAGAATATTAATTTGTGATCCTTAAAAACAGTTAATGTGTTTTGTTGTATGTGTTATTTGGTTGAGCAGATGGCAATGGTTTTGACACAATTCAGTTTTTTATTTTTCCTCTTTTCTTGCAAAAAGACAAGGCTCTTTTTCCCACTTTGTCACAGCTGGTTACCAATCAATCTCAATTCACGGTACAGTGATGATAGCACATGTTGTTCAGGGGCCAAATCTGATTGGGTTGCATTTTCAGCAGTGTTTCATACGAAAAAAATTGTGTCTGTATGGCAGTGACTGTCAGCATACTATTGTACAACTGTCATTAATCAAAACCAGCAACAATGAATGCATTCATATGTGCCAGAAACTGCCAGATTTCACTCAAAATCACCCAATTTCTATTAGAATTTCCTCACCACCAGTGTTTTCTCATCTGCTTGTTGTCTCTCTGTCTCTTTTTTCCTTTCCAGTTCCCTGCCCACCCCTTCCTTCTCGGTTAATTAAAAGCAGACCTGCTCTAACTATTACTGGTAGAACAGGAATTATGTAACGTGGTGCCTAAAAGTGGCTGGTTTATATCTAGGCTGTTTGAAAGACCCCTCCCAGCTCAGTCTGATGGCTGAAGTCTGAACTGAACCAAAAAGGTTAAGAACCTCCAAATGTTTAGCAAAGAGGAGTACTTAAAATCAGTTAGATGGCCATAAACATGTGGAACTGATGTCTGACGCCCTATGATTTTAGCTGAATGTTGGCATTAATTGGCTGGGAGTCAGTAATATTTGGGCAATGTGTCAGAAGGTGTTTCTTGACACTGCACATACTTTGAATGCATTACCTTCTTAGCACACTGGCAGAGTTAAGGATCCACTTCACCAGTAAACCCTGGTTTTCTGCCATTCCATCATCAGTCCAAGAGTCTGTTAATATCTCTTTGTGATTGAGATTAGCAGTCAGAGAGGTCCTGATCCTGATTCCCAAGTGTTCAGTAGCACTAATCCAAATGAGAGTGAACGTCTCCACAACTCAGGTAGAAACATCTTGCTATGGGAATATGAAGCTCTGGGAAAGAGAGGAGACGAGACACTCTTCAAAATGGATATTTGAGAAACTGAAAACCTATTCAGGCTTCACTTCCTGTTACTCCACTGTCCCTTTTTCACACAAGCCCCTTGTGCTGCTGTGGATCAGGCTAAAAGCCAGTTTCCTTCCTGCTTCATCTGTCAAAGCTCTTCACCGAACCGTGGTGACTTCTGGGGACAGTGTGGGTGGAACAGATGACTGAGGGGCAGTGTTTCAATACTTTAGCACAGCAGATGGTTATAATGTCCCATGGGTCCATCTATGTATGAATCTAATTGCTAGACGCCATGTTTTGTCAGGGTGGTCCAATATCCCAGTATGGCCTTGTTGGAGAAGCAAACGGGGAGAGCTGGATCTGTCCTTGAAGTAATTGATAACTGGCCTGAAATAGTGACATGTTTACGCCACCCTCTGTTTCACGGCCCAACGGGAAGATGATGGCTATACCCGGCTCTGCGTCCTGGCATGCCATGCAGCCTTTGCACAATGTGCATGATTGGCAGGTGCAGACATAAAGGCTGCCGAAGCCTCCAAGGCAGCTGGCTGGCATGCCAGCATCAGCACATTGGTGACATGAAGAAAAGCTAGTCAGCTGCAGCCCAACAACAGACTGGAGGGCCCAGTCCCAGGCTGCCTGCATCCCAGTTCAAGCAAGCACTCAGGTATAGTCCCACTGCCCATCTGGTTTCTCTCGGCAGTGGTAAGTGAAACACAGGGATGTTATTTGTCCCAAAGAAAAGCAATGAAATCAATGGCTAATTGTTGCCCAGGTTTATAGCTGTGATTCCTATATCCAGCTCATGTTTATATTACAACAGATCTTAGTTTTCTCATCTTACAGGAGCTGAATGCAATTTTATATTTCTAGTCCCCTAGGGCTGGCCTCATGTCAAGAAAATAAGCATTTTTCCTTGCTGTAATTCTATGGTCGCCCAAGGCAAAGAAGTGCTCCATCATTGTGGGGTACTGTTGTCATATTCTTGAGATTTTTAAGGGAGACAGTTTGCCTTTTCTCTCTTATGAAAACAGTGATTTTTATTTGCCATTGACTAGTGCAGCACAGCATGCAAAATGACGTAATTTGCGAGCAGGCAAGAAGAAATGTTCCTCAACTGCCTATAGCTGTTGAATGTGGTTGTAATAGATCTGTACTGCTTCAGACACTGCAAAGTAAGTTCTCCAGTGTTCTCCCCTATCCCTCTCATTGTCACTACACTAGCGAACAAAATTGTCCCTAAGCATTTGCCATGGTATGCACTTATTCTTCACCTTGGCATGTCTCTTATTTGTTAGTTAAACCTGAGGTACTGCATTTACATGTGATTAAATGTAACTCCTAACAAAGAGGGTATTATATGTGTTTGTGCTTATCTCTGACAGAATGGTTGGCATCAATTTGATCTTTCTAAATGTTTTTATTTTGCTAATGAATAGCATGGACTTAGTGAATGTGGAATGATGTATTGTGGTGAGTGTGAAAAAGATGTCTTGTCTTTATTCTTAGAATTGCTACTAATGCTCTAATTGATGTTTGTGAGCTTTAATTAGACATAACAGAACTTTAAATGTTTCAACTTATAGTATCGTTTGAGTTAAGATGCTTTAAAGTCTGTTGCCACACAGTGCTCTCTCTACAAATCTATGCCACGGGAACCAACAGCAATGTGTAATATGTACACAGAAGTTAGTTTCAGATTCTCAAAGCATTTAAAAACAATCATAGAGGCTCACAACATTCCTGTAACTAGCTGCATTGCATTCTTATTCATCAAAACATTTAAGGGTGCTCTTCCTTATGATTTCAGTATGTTTGCTGAACAAGTCTACACGGTCTTTACTGTATAACATAGAGAAAGTAAATTAGTTCTTCTCAAGTTATGTCATGAGTATGTATACAGGGAGAAAGAGTACTGACATCTCCTGCAGTCTCAGGTATCTCTTTAGTTTCCTGTTCAATTTCACTGCTTAATTCATGAGAATCTGAAGCTAACTCTAGATCCAAGGTGACTTGAAGTATCATGGGCTTATGATGTCTAGAAGAAATGTTGTTGAAAATAATTTGACAAGAGAGTATTTCAAGAGTAAAATATCAGTGCTGAAAAACAGGGTTTTCCTGATTTGGAAG
Source organism: Psittacus erithacus (assembly GCA_009867235.2). Taxonomy (NCBI): domain Eukaryota; kingdom Metazoa; phylum Chordata; class Aves; order Psittaciformes; family Psittacidae; genus Psittacus; species Psittacus erithacus. Next base: position 9,505 of record WYDI02025461.1, on the reverse strand, counting down.
CCAAAGAAATTTCATATAAGGCAAAAACTCCCATTGACATTAATGAGCTTTGGATCAGAGCCTACAATAGTTTGTTAGAGCCTAAATTGTAAGCATGACTTATGCAGGATAATAACAGTTTAACTGAAAATATTTTTCTAGGTGTAAGCACTCTAAATGCCTCGAGAATGAATGTTCACTGCATGCTGAAGTACTTTGTATAATTTCAAGTTTTATACATCTTCATAGTTTTAGAATTATTGCAGCAATAGCAAGAAAAACAAAAAAAAACCCAAACCAAATACCAACAAAGCATAACTGAATTATTTCTAATTTATTTTAAGAAAGAGAAAATGTCATTGTCCACCCTTAATGAATCATTTTGTGAAACTGATAAATCTCCTTTTATGTTCCTCTTCAATAAATGTCACCTTCCAGAGCTTAAATATATTTTTTATTGTTTGTAATTGTGTAGTGTCAGATCCTACCAACGTGCTTACAGTGTCCCTCTGGGGTTGCTGCTGTAGAGAAAAACTATATATAAAGGGAAATTTCCAAATCAGCAAAAGGTAAAAAGCATAGCTCACATAGTTAAAGGCGTGATAAACCTGAGCTGTCATGTATTGATAACTGATGTCTGATAGCTTAATTTTATCGTATTGCTCTAGATCAAGGACAAAGTGAATGATATTATTAATAAAGCCCTAATACAGAGTGAACATAGCAATACTAATTTTATGTAAAGTTTTTAACTAATGCAGAGTGCAATAAAAATGTCATGAAGATTAATGCTTGGTGGAATTATCTAATGCTAGATAATAATTTATCTTCCAAAGTTGGCTCCAGGATAGATTCACACTGGTGTGTTCTAGGTGAGAGGTTTTGTTCATTAATGTTGTCCAGAGAGAGAGTTTTCATTCTCTTTCTGTAACACAGGTATGACATCAAAGATGACTATACTCTGCGCATTAAGAAGGCCATGAGCACAGATGAAGGAACCTACACATGCATTGCCGAGAATCGAGTTGGAAAAGTGGAAGCTTCTGCTACCCTCACTGTGCGAGGTGAGTGTTCCAGTGGAGGGAGGGCCTGTCCCTGATATAAATTGCTTTCTGATGAAATGGGCCATGTCCTTACCTGGCATTGTTTGGGTTTCACATACCCTTTGCAGTTGCTGGTACTGCACTGATTTACAACAAAGGTGAAATCCTGGTCCTGTTTATGTTTCAGGCAAAATCTGAACTGACTTCAGTAGGATAGAATCTCCCTGCAGTTAAAGAGCTGTTCCAATGTTGTTGTTTTTTATTGAACAGATGCATATATATGTATAAGCAAGCATGATATAACTGTGGGCATAGACTTTAATATGTGAGCCATCAGCTTAGGGTATTATTCACATTCCTTTCTCTAGTAAGTATAAGGAATATAGTAAGTACCCATTTTTATTAATGGCAAACATAATGCAGATGTGTTTATGTGACTAGCTCTTCCATAATTAAACTCTCTACCATTACTCTTTATCTGAAAGATAAACCCTAGCCAAAGGAAAAGAAAATTCTAATTAAATTTTGTAAGTATTACAAGGTAAAGACTAATCTATTCTCTTCTAAAATATTCTTGGTCTCTGATATCCACTCATTGTTTATGTGCTGCTGTTTGATGTGGTAAGGAGGTTTTAAGACTCGTAGAATAATGAGTTGCCAAAATGTCTTTTGTGGCAGTAGATATAGACATGCTAAAGATTATGGGGAGAGAAAAAGTTTCTAGGCTAATATTTCCATGTGAGTAAATAAAATATAATAGTTATTACTTCATTCCAAAAGATAAGCAGCAATTTAGCACAATGGATATCATGCAGACACTATTTCACAGTTTAGTGGTGCATGCTGATGGTTTTCAGTAGAGCTGTGAAAGGTTAATAAAAACATTTTTAGCTTTATCTGTCCTCCTCTTTTCATACACATTAAATCAAATGTTCAAAGTCTCAATGGATTGCTTTATTAGAACTGGGGTCAACTGACCCAAGAGGCCAGCTTCCATTTCCATCCATTTAATGCATGGACACAGTTCAGTTTAATTTGCTGAATTCAAAGGGAAAAAAAAAAGAACTGAGTGGCTTTGCTGGGAGGGAGATGTTAGTATATAACAAAGAAAAGAGATTATTGTGATAATCCATCTCCTAAAATATCACCTCAGTGTTCACTTTGGACAATCAGTGATAATGCAGCTCTTCCCATTTTAAGCTGAAGAAATGGGTTTACCTGCTATATGCTTGTGTAAGAGGTTGTTCTTCCATTTTGTATTATAAGAAAAATAGTCACTACAGGGAACTCCCAGATATACTCTCACTCTGTGTTTTGTCACAGGCAAAATCATGGTGTCTGACAAACCTGGCAACCAGTTCACTGGGCTTTATACTCTCCTAGACCTGTGTCTACTTTATACATACTGGAGCAAGCCTTTCAGATTTGCTACCCAGAGTTGTGATAGAAACAATAGCTAGAACTAAGCAAAAAATCCTTTGAGATCACTGAAGCTTGAACTTGATGAAATTAAGGTGGAAAAAAACCTGAGGAAATATATAATTTAATTGATTTTCCTGCAGTAAAAGCAGGTTTTCATAATCTTGGATATCCCCCCCCACCCCGGTTTCTCATTTACAGTCAGATAGTGTTTATCCAACACAAAAGAAGACATATTATAAGCATATTAAATGTTCAGAATACGACAGAAAAATGAGAAAAACCAAGAAACTCAATAGAAAAGGCTATTACTCTGAATTTTCTGAAAACAAAGGACTGGGCAAACTTGCATTGACTTTAATAGGACCACAAACAAAGTCTTTTTACTTAAAGGAAGCCCTAATTATGAATTTTAAACTTTTGCCAGTTTTGTCTGAAATCACTTTTACCATAACCGCTTGATATGCAGAAGAGCAAAACCACATAGCATTTCAGAATGTACTTTGAGGGCGCCTTGCTCCTTGGAGGTGTTGTGTAGTTACTGCTACAAACCTGGCAACAACATCATAATCCTTAGCTCCTTCATGCATGGCTCCATCTTCTCAAAGCCAAGGGATGAGGATGCAGTCAGGAAGTTTGTGTTACAGAGTCACAAACAACAACAGAATTTGAATTCTGTGACTGAGCCTTCATGCCCTCTCTTGGAAAGATGCATATCACCCTTATTCCTCGTCTCTCTGCAGAAGAAGGAATAAGTCCATAGTACCAGAAGCCAGAAAGCCTTCAAACAGATGATGGGATGATAAAGGGCAGCAGGCTTGAGATAGTTAAAGTGGGTATTGCAAAGTACGGATAAAGCCATTGAGAGGCTGAAAAATAAGAATGTCCTTGCATACCATGTTACCTTTGAATCTGCATATATTGCATTTGACCTTAGCCTGCACATAAGCATATAGAGCTGGTAAACTTCTTAAAAAGAAAAAGGAAAAAAGAAAAAGGAAAAATAAAAAAATCCCTGTGCTGTTTCTCAGAATTTAGTAGCTACTTCTGCTGCTGAAATAAGGGAAGTTTTGCCTACACAGTTGCAACCTGGAGTCAATTTTATGTCCAACTTTTCAGCTCTTTTGAAAGGGGATGTCTTTATTTTATTAACAGGGGGACTGACAGGCCTCTTCCCCAGCACAAGTATAATGAAGGGCTGTTGCTAGAATCAAGAAATCAACTTGTTGCAGCAGCAGCAGCAGCTTTCAATCTTTATATCAGCCTGAAACAGTATTAAACTGTCGATCATTTAACAGCAGTGTTTTTAGGAAGTAGAAGTTATCTAAGCAGTGATTTGGGAAGTTCTGGCTTGAAATCCCTGTGGCCATTTCAGCCTATTTGTTATATTTTCATCAGCACTGTCAGTGAGGAAAAGGCAGTGTGCTGTAAGCTTTCACACCCTTTATTGAATGAGAAAAACTGTCCTGGGCTTTCTGTAGCCCTTACTGCTGTACTGACTGGTCATGCTTAAAATTCGATTGGTATTTGACTCAGAAAGCAAACACCTTGCATTTACTGGCATGACATTTGGCAGCCTGAGGCTTAAATTGATGTGTTCATCTTGATCCTAAAGTTTGTGCTAATGCAATGCAATTTTTCTTTTATCAGGCATTAACAATGATACTTGATGATGGCATGTGAAGATAATAAAAATGCTTCTCAGAGAATGGTTCCAGTCAGCTTGTTTAGATGCTATGCTCAAGTAAATGTGATAATAGTGGCACGTGACTAAACAACAACAGTAAACATTGTACTTAGGCTGTCATTTGAGGGGCTAGCAATCATGGTAGTATCCATAGTAGAAGGTAACATTACACGTCATGCATTCTGACAGATATTCTTTTCTTTTTTTAATTTCTTTTTTATGTTCTCACTACACCATTGTAATGTCAACAGCTCGCCCCGTTGGTAAGTAACCATCCTTCTATCCATTTTAGCATGGCTTCATGCAATGCTTCATCTTTCATTTGCAACAGCATTTAACTGGCTGAAATTAGCAGCCAGTGCTTAATAGTTTTAACTGTCTAACCCCAGGCAAGTGATTTTGACTGACAAAGTGCTATTTCCAAACTTTGTGTTTTCTGCTGTGTCATCTATAAATGCATTTGCCAAATCAACAACAAATACCAATCAGCTAAACACGGTGGGTGTGATGGTACCTAGCCAAAATCACTCATTCAGCTGCTTTTAACAGTCTCTATAAGGGCCTGGTATAAAAGCCATTGAAATTAACAGAGAGGCTTGTTTTCACTTCGGTGAGCTTCTACCAGGCCCTACGTGATCAGCTCATTATGCTTTTATTGCATAGCAGTAAAAGCACAGGCTTTGCATGTCCTGTCTTACTTGTATCTTTCAAAAAGTTTTGAAATGAAGTAGTCCTAAAATTGAAGAGGGGATGGAGTGGATTTCTGTGCTTGTTACAAAAATTCATCATTGCTTTTTGTCCTTGGGTCTTGGAGTGCATTTTGGAATGCGCTTTATAGGATGCAGGCTGTTTGCAATAACAAGTCCAGAGGAACACAACCCCTGGATTTTTAATTCTCACACTGAAAGTTTTGCTTTTTATTCCTATGCCTTTGAAATTACTTCTGAAGATTTATAAAAGTATGACTGAGTGTAATGGAAAATTTGCAACTGTCAGTAGCTGAAATTCACTTTTACTGTTCAGAAATGTCCTGAACAGATTATTTCATTTTCTTTCATGGATGTTTTTCCTGTGCCTGCATGAATTTTCTAAATAATTTAACTAGTTGCACTGCTCTTCTGATTTCTGTAGTTTCTGTTTAGATGTATCTTTTAGAATAATAATAAGGTTAGTCTGATTTGTTTGGGTTAGCATGAAAAGGCTATAGTGGGTTTTATGGAGATTGCTGAGAGGTTTGGGCTTTACTTAGGAGGAACCTTTGTTAGACGGGTTTTGACTAAAGTCTGAGTTTGAACTTGTTACAGCTCTTTACTGTTCTGAGTTTGGAGGAAGAAAGTTTGGAAACATTTAAAGGTAAAATCCAGGTTAGGCCTCTCCTTCAAGAACTAACGTGATCCCATACTTATTAACTTGCTTGGACTAGCATACATAGAACCAAGCCGAGTACCTCTGCAGTCACAGCATAGCTTATTGACATCTGGAGAATTCCTTGTGCAGAATGGAAGGTCACTGTTCTCTATTTGGGATTTTGATAGCAAGCTTTAAGCCTCAGTTACTACTACATTACTCTGGCATTATGCTAGTTCTCAAGAACTTAATTCCCAGAAGATGTAACAGTGTAAATCTGGAGTAAAGTCATAAAAAACTTTTCCTTTGCTTAGAAACTCTAGTGTGAATCTAGTATACTTGTAATGTAAATCTCTCAGAGAGAAGGGGGTTTATGGCTCGTTCTTCATTCCCTAAGAAAATGCTACAGAATTAAAAGTATTTTACTTCTAGATATTTTTCTCACTTTGCTCACTCTTAAAAGAAAGGCAAGAAGAAACATCACAAAGTAGAGACTTTCAGGCTCTGTGAAAGCTACATAAAACAGATGACTCAAGGTTCACAAGAAAATAATAGGTTTTGGCAATGTTAATGATACCTCATTTCGAAACGCTGATTCTTTTTTCAAGACCTTTCATTGAGTCATTCATGATTCTATCTTCAAGGCTTTTGCAGAAGCTCCTGGTCTCAAGTCCTTATGTCCAGATTTATGGTCCACTTGTGTGACCATGCTGTTGTCAATTTGGCATATTCCCTACCTATGCTATTTTATATTGTTGCAAGTGAACATCTGGTACAAAGAAAATTCTTCTTTTACATGGTATATTCAGGAAACAGAAGTTAGAATGGTTGATCTTAAAATAATTATTATATGGGCATATGGTCTTTATCAAACTATTTAATTTAGTGATTATCTTTGTGAGTTGTGAAAAGATTGTTAAGTAAATAAGTCCAACCCTGAAGGTATTTAACATACAGAACTACTGTACAAGTGTGTGTGTAATTGCCATGTATAAGCAGATCAGTTTCTTTAATCACTTTCATCTGTTCCTGTGCCTGCAGAAAAGGCAATGTTGTCCATGCAGTAGTGTATACCTTTCTTGATTTTTGCTTAAGGACCTGAAATGAAGCTGATCTCTACAGTTCATGTCTCTGTTTCATTCGAAGAGTTGTCAAAGCAGGCAGCTACCTATCCTGGGTTTTGAAAATTTAAAGCCCATTAAGTCAAAACAAAGTAACTTCCTTGTCCACCACCAGTTTTCCACCAAGAAGCCAGAGCAATCTTGTGTTAAAATTGTCATTTGAGAAGAATGGTGAGTCAAATCTTGTTGCAGCTTTTTTTGTTCAGGAAGTTTACCGGAATGCAGAGCTAAAATACCTCTCCTTACAGAAAGGTAGCTAAGGCAAATACTACTCAATGCTAGTAAACTCACAGCTCTCAAGGAGGATGGTGAAGAGTATTTATGTAGTTATGTATATGTTAAACTGCAGGGAAGCAGTTTGGAAGTTTATATTCTTTTGTAACACCTGTGAGTTATATAGGTATCTTTACCTTTCATCACTACCTCCAATTCAAAGCAGACAGGTTTTGTCTTTGTTATGTTTTAAACAAGACCAAACGATTTTCTTGCAATGGCTTGTCACTGAAGAATAGAGAAATGTATTTTTTAATGTTCCAGGATTGCAATTTTTGTTGCAAATGGAATAATTTTCATTTTCTATTCGGTTTTTCCTGTTTCAAATATTTATATTCTGTTAGTTGTGATATTTGTATTTAAATTTCATCTTGAGTGGAAAATTCAGGAGTGAGATTACCAATGGCCATGTTCGGTTCAAGCAGTTATTAACATATGGTACATACTACATTGACAAAAAGAGGTATGATTCTGCCCGAGGTGGATGGCAGCTGGTGAATTTAACAGCTCCATGCCAGATTACTCATCATGTTTGGATTTGCTGCTAGGCATAAATGTGTTACCCATTTCTAAAATAGATGTTCTTATTTATAACCTTTTGAAAAGATTCCTGACAGGATTTACAACAGATGGGTTTAGGAAACAAGATATTTATCCTTATTTACACCATTTTAACTCATTAGATGGATTTTCCAGATGAGCAAGTTAGTGGGATTTTTTTCACTTTTGCATACTGCTGTATTTCTTATGGCAGTCGGATGGGGAAATAGCTGCTAAAAGCAGAACAAAAGGTGGGAGGAGCATAAGTTTCATATAGTCCCAGTGAAAGTAGCACTGACCTTTTTTTCAACACCAGTTGTTAAACTGCTTTGAGAAGGGAGACCTATAGTTCAAATAAAAGAGGTATGAAGATCTGTCTGATGTTTCAGTTACCTTTTTACTAATCATCCAAGAAGTCATTCAGATGACAGAGTACTCAGTTTGCAAATTGATTTCAACTACATCCAAATGAAAATACAGTTCTTTACATTTCAATTGCCTTGCAGTATGTCAGGTTTACTTAATTTATTGCCATTTGTTATGACTTCTCTTCCCAGAAAGAAGCAACGTGCAGCAAATATCAATACTTTTGCCACCTAGATAGGAATTAAGTATTTGGAATTCACTAAGGAGAATCTTCCACTAATGGAGACCAACCAAGCTACAAAAACTTCACTTCCCTCCCATGTTAAGGAAGAGAGAAACAAATAAGACACATGCTGTGAATTTTCCAAATATCATAATAATTAAACACAGTCTGTTCACATTTAAGTGCAATGTGACTGTATGATGGATTTCACTCTGCTCTGGGAAGTTTACATGACATAAATCAGCCTGGCATGACTTAATGATCTGTTAAGGGTGGTGCAGCATGAAATGTAAAACAGAAAGGACTGTATCTTAAAGTTGCATTAGGCATTGTGACTAGAAATTATGTTGTTTGTTGTTGTTAGATGGTGCAGGTTGTTGAAAAGCATCTCTCTCTATTCTTCTCCATTCTGACTCTCGCAGGGAAAGTCTGTGTAGGATGAATGCTTTTCTTTTAAGTATATTCAAGAATATGTCACCTTCACGAGAGGCACTGAGGATTTATAAAATCTCAGTAATGGCGATTGGTGTGTGTTGGAAGAGGTGAGATAATGCTTGGCAGTGGCAGAAATCTCAAATCTCTGTCAGCGTGGAAAATAGCCTGTCTGCTGCCACCTATAGAACTTTTCAGAAGAGGGTAAGGACATGAGTGGATATTAGGCTTTTTGGATTTGTTGTTTCCATAAGTGAAAGAATAACACATCATTCTTGTGTGAAATAGGCAAATTCTTCAGATTATAGAGAACAGGTTGCCATAGAATGAAATTGAGATTTCTTTGTATACCAGGAAGAGCTAAAACATGAAGCTGACTTGTCCTGACATTCTTACAATTTTAGGATTTTTAGTCTGGTTTTTATAAGACTATCATTTATACTTTGGCAAAAGTCCACTTTTGCCACTAAACGTAAACTTGAATCCTGTAATGTAATGTAAGATACCATAGAAATACGTTTGCAGTATATAGGCCAGAATGGCTCAGCAAGTGGACACTGAGCATGTTAACCACCAAGCATTTAAGTACCAGTCCACAAAACTTGGCTTCAGTTCCAGCTGCTCTAAGTCTTCTTAAGTATGCCAGATAGCAGTCAGAACAGAAACACAGAAGATCTGATGGAGGAGGATTCTTCTTCAATGATAAATGTGAAAGATGGCAATATATGTACTGGAAGTTTTGGCATGTCATATTGTGATATCCTGGCTCATTCCGCTATGGCACCGTTCCACTACTACAGCAATGATAGCAATCATTTTAGAGTTACAGTTGCAGCAAGTGCAGTGTCCTGGGTTCAGCAGTAGCAGTCAATTTTCTCCTTCTTAGTAGCTGGTGCAGTGCTGTGTTTTTGACCTTTCAGCCTGGGAACAGTGCTGATAACACCAATGTTTTTAGTTGCTGCTCAGTAATGTTTACTCTTACCAAGGACTTCCTGAGTCTCATGCTCTGCCAGGAAGGAGGGGAAGCCGGGAGGAAGCAGAGACAGGACACCTGACCCAAACTGACCAAAGAGGT